>JANRMT010062839.1:3878760-4027817 GCA_026402145.1 Polypterus bichir lapradei | reverse complement strand
TCCAAACATCACTAATTCTCCAACTTCCCGTGTAGGTAGAAGGCTGAAATTTGGCAGGCTCATTCCTTACACCTTACTTACAAAAGTTAAGCAGGTTTCATTTCGAAATTCTACGCGTAACGGTCATAACGGTCAACAATGTCCGCCATGTTGAACTTTCTTATTCATGGCCCCAACTTCACGAAATTTGGTAGGCGGCTTCCCTGCGCTAACCGAAACCAATGTACATACTTATTTCGGTGGTATGACACCACTGTCAGCCGCCATATTGAACTTTCCAACGTCACTAATTCTCCAACTTCCCGTGTGGGTAGAAGGCTGAAATTTGGCAGGCTCATTCCTTACAGCTTACTTAAAAAAGTTAAACAGGTTTCATTTCGAAATTCTACACGTAACGGTCATAACGGTCGATAACGGTCGACAACGTCTGCCATGTTGAACTTTCTTATTTATGGCCCCATCTTCACGAAATTTGGTAGGTGGCTTCCCTGTGCTAACCAAAACCGATGTACGTACTTATTTCAGTGGTATGATGCCACTGTCGGCCGCCATATTGAAGTTTCCAATGTCACTAATTCTCCAACTTCCCGTGTAGGTAGAAGGCTGAAATTTGGCAGGCTCATTCCTTACAGCTTACTTACAAAAGTTAAGCAGGTTTCATTTCAAAATTCTACGCGTAACGGTCAACAACGTCCGCCATGTTGAACTTTCTTATTCATAGGTAGAAGGCTGAAATTTGGTACTTATTTCGGTGATATGATGCCAATGTCGGCTGCCATATTGAACTTTTCAACGGTCTTTGTTACTTATGGGCCCATCTTCAAGAAATTTGGTACGCGGGTTCCCAACGCTAACTGAATCCTACTTACGTACATATATACGTCCATAGCCTGCAGCTCGGTCACCGTGTGAGGCGGCGTTGGGTCCCCCATCCCAACGCCTCCCACGTTGTTGGCTGCCTGCCTATATAAGGCCGTCTGTCGCTCCAGTCTCTACATTCCCTTCCTTGCTTCACCACGGTATTCACGTCTCCCTGCTGATAACTACAGCCTTTTTATTTAATCCACAGCTTCTCCGCTGTTTTATTGTTCATTTATTACGATTATAGTTATTGTATAGGTATTTTAGACTTACTTTACATTGTTCAGGTACCCATTTCCTTTATCATTCCAACCGTACCCCCATTAACATGTCTATCGAGGTAATCACCATCGATCAAAGAACTGTCACTTACCAAGTGGTTTCCATGCCCGGAGATGGCACCTGCCTTTCCATTCTCTTTGTTACATATTGCACAGCCATATCAGGCTCACTATTGATATCCGGAGGAACATTGTGTCTTATGTATTGAATGACTGGGACAGGTTCAAGGTGTGGACTGATGACGGTACAGGAGATAATTATACTACACAGGAGCACTAGAAGAGTGAAATGCTTAAGTGTACCGAAATGGCCAAATATTTTACACCTTTGGACAACCGCTAATGCCTCTTAAACATCTTAGCTTCACAGGTGACGATTTCAGTAGTGGACACTTTGATGTTTAGAAATGTTTAAACTCTCAAAAGCTGGATGTGAAGTTATCAATGAAACTGGTTGTATACTTACAACGCTTGACAGATGCCGAATGTCTCTTCAACACAAGTCCTACAAATACTGTCGTAACTGAAACAAACCATGAAACTCAAACCGATTATGACAGCAGCAATCCAAGCTGTGAGATTTGAAACAAGATTACTGTTCACATGGCCAACTGTACGTTGCATGCTCAAGAGTAAGCTCAGCGCACAGCTACAGCTTGGTCATATTGCAACTGGAGGGCCGAACTGACAACGTGGCATACAAAGAGATCTTTAACAAATAATTATTGGTATATTTTCCCTCAGTTTAAAAAGGTTTAATTTTCTTCTTAATAAAAATTTTAAGGCAGTACTTCACCGCTGCGAAGCGCGGGTATTTTGCTAGTATAAAATAAAACACAGGAAAGCCCAAAAGGTAATGGAGTCCAGAATGGGAAAAAATCTGTTTAATGGAGGATTATCTGAATGGGCGTGCTAACTCACCACTATAAAGACAAGTTGAGATGAATTTGTGTCCTTGATGTAGACCATCTTCTTGAGCCTGGTGGAATCTCTTGAAAGACGAACAGAACATATATGGGAGAAAGCAGAATAGTAGGCAGATTATAGCCGGGCTTAAAGTGCCGCATTCCATTTGAAGTGGGAAGCTGGAATTCAGAAGTCCTAGTTGAAATTTTGAACTGTTACACTACATTAAGTCAGATTTCTAACGTGGAATCTTGGGGCTGGATTGTCAAGCCCGAGTTTGTCCAACTTCAGATCATGACGTCAGTCCAAAATGGTGACATACACCTCAGACTTCAAGTATTCAATTAGAATGTTATATTATTTATACTGTTTATTAGCAGTTCTGTCTATTTGTGCCTCATTAAATCAGTTGTACAGACAGTACTGTCTGACCTTTATCTGTCGAAATGTTGCTACGGTACTTGGATGTGCAAAAGACTGCGTAATATACTGAAAGTAGTCAACTCAGGTGTGAAGACATCCTCGGCTCCGACTTCTAAGGTAGAACTTCTTCCAGATCAGCGACTTCTGTTATAGTTCCCATTTGCATTTCATTTCTCTTTGATTTTCCTGAAGATGCAAAAATAATTCATACATGTTTTCTCAGTATTTGTGACCCAGAAATTTATTTTTCTACCATCAGTTTTTTTTATTGTGTTTTTTTACGTCTTTTTCAAAAAACTTTTTTCTTCCCTTCTTGGTGTCCCTATATTGAGGTTCACACATTTCCTGTTGTCATGGAAATCCTTTTCACAATTCATCATGGTTGTATCCAGCTTCACATTATCTCCAATTGAATTCATTATTTGTGATCTATGTGCTTTTTTTTGAGATTTTTTAGGATTGACTTGCTCAGAACTAGACTTGAATTTTTGGGTTGGCATTACAGGTGTTGTTGCTTCTCTCTTTGTTCTCCGGTTTTGACCATTTGCTTCGTCTTCTGACCTTTTGCTGACTTGGGCGCATTTCCTAGCTTTGAAGGAAGTAGATAAATATGTAAGTTTACTGTTTGAAACCAGACAAAATAGAAATATTTGCAGAGTCTCCTTGACAATACTGTACCTGTTTAATGGATAGAAAAAATATCAAAACAATTAAAAAAAGGTCAGTATAAGTAATAGTGGACAGATTGAGTCTGTTAAAATAATAGAAATGTTGTCAGTAGTGTCTCTGACAGATTTAAGTTCTCAACAGAACACCAACTTCCAGGTTGTCTCTTTTTTAGAAAAGGGGAGGTGGAAGAGGCACGGCTTCCAGGCTAGAAACAGGATGTGACATCAGTACTTTTCAATGGTTCATCATGATCTGTACTAGTGAAAATGGAAAAGGAGTCGGCATGTGCACCCTGTCTTAGTCAGGAGTACACATAACAAGTTCGAAAGAGCCTCGAGAACACCTTGCCATGTATCTGACACCTGACATCTTCCATCATCCTTTGTTGAGATTGCTTTGGCTTGCTCCCTTTAGTCACATGCAAGCAAACACACTTGGAAATGGACAAACAGCTTACTGTCATGCTTGTGAAACTGTCTGAGAGAGCAATTGTACACAGCAGAAATAAGTGAGATGTTGCAGTTCAGAGGGTTTTCTAGAGAAGTCAGGTGGGTGAAGTCTGGACTCACACTAACCAAAACCAAAGGGAATAAGTAGAAATCTTCTTCAGCCAGTGAGGTGTTTTTTTTTTGTGAAATAAAGCTTAAACTGCATGTAAATGCATCTTGGTGCTTTATAACTGGGTTAATTGTGCACATTTAAACAAATGCACACATCCAGAGATACGCCTAACAAGGCACAGCATTGTAATTATACTAATGGTGAACAGTAAATAATAACAGAAAAAAACTCAACAACCCAGACACCCACTTCTTTCTTTCCCCTTTGCTTCTTTCCTTCACAATGACTTGTAATCGCACCTCTGAGATCAGTCAATCAGTAGAGATAAGAACACATGGACATGCCTCATAATGGTAGGCCACTGACCCACCAATCTGTGCAATCCTGCCTGATAATCACAGGACTATGAAGTAGGGGCTTTACAATGTGAAAGAGACTTTTAAAGGCACACCTTAGTGGCAACAATAGTTTTTGAGAAGGGATTTCTGAAGCCTTCATCTGCTGTTGGTAGACTAGTGTGGAATTCACACAGACTTAAACTCCCTGGAGTGTCTTTATTATTTTTATCGGATTAAAACAGTGCAGTGATCGCATACTTCACTCTTGAGTCTCTTGATCTAACACCTACATCAGCTTCTATTGTTCACCTGTTGGAGAAAATCAGCAGCCACATTTGTGCTGAAGAAAAAGTTAAAGCGCATAAGATCTGATTCTCAGAATCCACTCGTATGCCAAAACATGCAAATACCATTAAGTTCAAAAACATGCAGCGGACCTGCACTGTAGCATCCACATTTCCCATCAAAAGCAGCAGGGTAGCACATTAATATGGTAATTAATGATGTTCTGAGTTCAAATCCCAACCCAATCATTTATAGTCTGTTTTCTACCTTGCACTAAGAAGATTTTTGGAAGGACTTAGACCTCAGCTAACCCCACAAGCAAGCAAGATTAGTAAAATGGATGAATGGGTGGACTTAAAGAAGCTTCAACATAACTGCTAATCACACATCAGATAATCTGCCTTATTTATATAGATTTGTTTCCTTTATGACGTCACCCTTGATATCTTTTTTTTTTTTTTAGTAAACGTTATCCTTGTGTCTGTTATAACAGGAGTAATGCTGTCTCAGCCGCCCACTGAGGAATGCCAAAGCTGTCAAAAATATAAATATGGGCATATATTGACCCATGAAAGGGTAAGACAAAGAATAAAGTAAAGAAAGAAAAATAAAAGTGAAGCCCAGCTTCCTTTCTGGTCCCAGCTAAACAAGTATTGAACCCCTGCCTACTACTCTTGTACACCAACAGGCATTCCCTTCCGCTTGCTGTCTTTCTCGTGAACCTGGCACCCGGTTTTCACCAGAAGGGTTTTTGTCCATACTCAAGTCTTAACAAGTGCTCTGCTTGAAGTCACTACCAGTGAAGCCATGAAATCATTTCTAAAGCCGGAGAACCAGACGCAAACTCATTGTTGTAGCATCTTGTGTCACTGCACCCCACAGTCTTCAGTTGACCTTAACTTTACCTGATCTTCATGAAGGGCTCTCAGCCTCCTGAAAAAGAAATACCATGGTGTTCTTCTAAGTCAAACACTGCTTGCCAGAAATCCTTATGTGATTGGTCATTTTGGTTCATCAAATACACAGCATTAATGTTAGTAAACGTTGGTGATTTAATACCATATTCTGTTGTTCTTTGCTTCTATAAGTGCCTTGTAGTGATGACTGATATAGGTGACACTTTATAAAGACTAATGAATGTCTTCACAGAATTAAATACAGTGAGCACAAACTGCTATTTTGACAGTAGTGCATATACTAAGGGTGTGAAGTGAAGCAATTCATGCATAAGCATGTGAAGTAAAGGTCAGCTGGTAACAAAGCACATTAATGTTAAATGGTTTATTGATAAGTGCCAACCTTTTCTTATTTTCTGACTGAAATGATGGTGCAAAAATCATCCAGGCAGGGCATTCACATGCTTTGATGAGAGACCGCAGGCCAGCTGCCTAGGCTTATGCACAAGTCTGGTTATGTCCTACATATTTTCTTTTTTTTTTTTTTTTTTTTTAAATAATATTTAAAGGAGGCCTATCAGTAAATGAAATTAGGGTTATGGTTAGGTCCACACCCCTTTCTGAAGCAGTAATGGAAACAAGGGACCATTTGTAGCCATTTGTCACTGTGAGCCACTTCTTTAGACTGTGCACCAGTTTGTGATCAGTTAGAGCCCCCTACATGTACTCTCCTGTCGGCAAATGTTGCAACTGAGAGCGACTCCATTGAGCCCAATCCTGATGTAGGGGCGATTTTTATGAGAAGCTCATTCATCCTCCTTCGATTGTGTCTAGAGCTCAAAGCCGAAGATCTTTAAAAATCCGTTGTAGCTGCCGCTCTCACTCTCTCTCTGGCCCCCCCTACCCACCCTTCACTCATCTGTTCCTCACAGAGATAATAATTTGAAAGCTGCAGCCTGCGGCTTTGGTTATCTCTGATGTACAGACGACGAGAGAATTGCTGCTTTCTTTTCATTTTTTTTTTTTTTTTTTTTTGTTTAGTGCCTAGAAGTGATTTGATTCTACGGCTTCATCTCCCTGCTAATGTTCTCCTCTTTGCTGAGGTCACTTAATATTCTTTCTCTAAAAGCCCCCTTTTAGTACGTGGCATAAAGGATTTGAACTCTTGGGACCTTTCTGTGTGACACACTTTTGCCAATCGATACTCGCCATCCAGTGAAGACAAACATCTCTGCTAATGCTTTCTTTTGCTGGACTCGTCAGCTCGGCTCTTTTATGTTCAGATGGGAGGTGGCAGCTTCACTTCTCAGGCAGTGTGAATCAGGTTTTTCTTCCTCTCAGGCAGTTAATAGCAGAGGACACAATTCTTGCCTTCACACCCCTGCCTTTGCAGACAGTGTTTCACGACACATTTAGTTTCCGATGATAAAGGGCTATTAAGTCTTGTGTTATGACTATCATTCAGCTGGAACTTAAAAAGAATACTCATCAAATCACCTCTGGAATTGAGCTCATTAATTGCTGGCACACTTTTTTAGTATTTATGCATCAGTTTAGAAACTATCCATCCATCCCAACCCATTCCAACCCGCTATATCCTAACTACAGGGTCACGAGGGTCTGCTGGAGCCAATCCCAGCCAACACAGGGCATAAGGCCGGAAACAAACCCCGGGCAGGGTGCCAGCCCACCGCAGGTTTAGAAACTAGCACCTCCAGAATTCACTGTTGCTCTTCACAAATTTCTATATTTTTTGTGGCTAATTAATTGAGTGTGTGCTCTGGCCCAGCACTCCATTATTGGGTGGCTCCCATCTTGCACGCAGTGCTGCATGATTCTGACCTGGATAGTGTGTCTGACAAAAGAGGCAGCAAGTTGCTGTGCACTGGCTTAGAGAAGAGTAGTTTACTGTGCTCATGCTGTTTAGTAAGACAAGACCCATATGTATAGGGTGATGCAAGCTTTCACATCTTAAATTGACTAATTTATCATTGCTTCATTGCTAATTTCTTACCTGCTTGCCATTACTGATGTGTCCATCTCCTAGTCCATTATGTATTTCATGTGAGCCTGATCATCTACTTCCTCCTGGTCAACAGGTCCACAGTAACTAAAATTTGTTGGATTTGTTGATTCTGTGAAACCTTTTAAAGGATGTCTTCATACACTTAATGTTCTTCACATATTGCCTTATTCCAATGAACTAATAATAATAATAATAATACATTTTATTTGTAGGCGCCTTTCTAAACACTCAAGGACACTGAACAATAGATAAAACACAGATTATGAACAAAAGTAAAATACAAAATTAAAATCAGACAGAGCAATTGTAATCAAAGAGAAAAAGCAGTCTTAAACAAATGAGTTTTAAGTTTAGATCTGAAAAGTGAAAATGTTTTAATATTTCTAAGCTCAGATGGTAGTGAGTTCCAGAGCTGGGGAGCAGAGCAACTGAATGCTCTGCTTCCCATAGTGGTAAGACGGACAAAGGGAACAGTCAAGTGGATGGAGGAAGAGGATCTAAGGGTACGGGGGGAATGGCAACATGGAGAAGGTCAGATATGGAGGGGCAAGGTTGTGGATAGCCTTAAAAGTTAAAAGAAGAATTTTCAATTGAATGCGGAACTTAACTGTAAGCCAATGAAGCTGCTGCAGAACGGGAATGATATGGTGAATAGAGGGGGTTCTAGTAATGATGCAGGCAGCTGAATTCTGGACCAGTTGAAGCTTATAAAGAGATTTACAAGAAAGACCAAAGACAAGAGAATTTCAATAATCCAGACGAGAAGTGACAAGTCTATGAACAAGGATAGCAGTGGTGTGGGGAGTTAGGGAGGGGCGAATACGATTAATGTTACGCAAGTGGAAATATGCAGACCGGGAGAAGTTATTCATTGGGACTGAAAAGACAAGAGTACTGTCAAGAATGACACCCAGACTCTTAACTTGTGGGGAAGGGGAGACAGAGAAATTATCAATAACAAATGAATAATGATCAGTTTTGGTTAATGTTGATTTTGTAGCAACAAAGAGAAGCTCAGTTTTGTCACTGTTTAATTTAAGAAATTTGAAGAAAACCAGGATTTGATTCCTGCTATGCAATTAATAAGTGAGAAATGTGGAAAGGAAGCAGTAGGTTTGCTAGTCAGGTAAAGCTGGGTGTCATCAGTGTAACAGTGGAAATTAATGTTATATTTAAAAAAGATATTGCAGAAGGGAAGGAGGTATATAATGAAGAGGAAGGGCACACCTGAAGTAACAGCGGTGGGATGGGATGTGAAAGTTTTAAGCTGAACAAACTGAGTGCGGCCTGAGAGGTAGGATCTGAACCAGTCTAGTGGAGTGTGGGTAATGCCAATCGAAGATAATCTATTGAGAAGAGTAGTGTGACAAATAGTGTCAAAGGCTGCACTCATGTCAAGGACGATGAGAATAGTAATTAAACCAGAATCAGCTGCCATAAGGAGGTCGTTAGTAATTTTTATAAGTGCCGTTTCTGTACTGTGGAGTGGACGAAAACCAGACTGGAACTGTTCATACAGATTATTTTGAGATAAATGAGAATGAAGTTGAATAGCCATATTTTTTCAAGAATTTTGGAGATGAAGGGTAGATTAGAAATAGGACGAAAATTACTGAAATTAGTCGGATCGGCGCCAGGTTTTTTTCAGTGTTGGGGTTATTGCAGCAGTTTTAAAAGATGAAGGAACAGTACCAGTAGTGAGAGAAGAGTGGATTATAGCAGAAATAAGAGGGACCAGAGAGGGGGGAGGCAGGCTTTGACCAGAAATGTAGGGAGGGGGTCCAGTGGACAGGTGGATGGCTTAGACTTACAGACAAGGTCTGAGATTTCTGAGAAAGTAGGAAGCTGAAAAGAGGAAAATGAGTGAGTTGGTGGGTGAAATTAAAATGAAGTACAGAGAGACTGATGAATCTTCTGGATTTTTTCATTAAAAAAGGACATAAGGGAATTGCAAAATTCAGTTGAGTAAAGGTGAGAAGGTGCAGGTTTAACATTGATTGAAATAAGAAAATGATCAGTTATGGGAGTTCATCTGCAGTACAATCAAGCGGGGTAACTCCAGAACAGCAAATCAAGTCCAAGATATGTCCTTTGGAATGAGTGGGAACATCAGTAAGCTGCTGGAATCCAAAGCTCTCAAGGCAGGATGTAAATTCTCTAGTAATAGGGACTAAGCCAATTTTCTGTTTTGAGGGGGGCCAAGAAAAATTTTCAGTCTTGCTTTCGTGGAGAAATTGAATATTGAATGTTTAATATCTGCGGCATTGATAGGAGATCAATGCTGGACAGTAGCAAAAGATGTGAAAACCATCCATGGGTGTTGGGGTTATGGGAGGGGGTTGATTCTCATATTACTTGTGTCACGTAACGTCAACCAGATATCCATTTATATGGTCAAAATGTGTGCATTTTTGATGAATGATTAACAACTTCCTGAAAGCTCTGCATTAAATGTCAACAAGGAAGACGTTGTTCCCACAATGTTGTGCTTTAGAGTCATAGAATCACCTTGCCCCCTCATTCACTAGTGAAGAAACCTGTCTTTCTTTTCAAATTACTTTTTATACTCGGCTTCTCCAGGTATTCCCACCCCCTCAGACAAGTCTCGCCCACCTGTGGAGTGTGCTCTTCTCAGATCCAGACCCAGGTGCCTTAAAGTATTTATAAAACTCAAGAAAGTAATGAGATTTGACTCGTGTTTCTGGGCAGTTTCTTGAAGGTTCATGAGTTTAGGATTTAATAACAAATGCTGGCCAGTGAAATGAGCAGTGTTTCATACAAAATAGCAGTTTGCAGGCATGTTACATTTAAAAATAAGTATATATATTCAGTTACTTTTGCGCTTCAGTGCTCAGAATATGTGTAAGAGCCATATTCCTAGTTATATAAGATTCATAAATATTTTACTAGATGAAAAAGTATAATCTATGAGAGGTTCCTAAAACCCCCATAAGTAGAATTGTATTGGTATATTCTTGCCATTTTTAATAGCTCTGACTAAATATTATTCTTCAGTTAGTGAACAGCCTTGCCATGTGTAAGGTGTAGAGGGCATATGGTTTTAAACCGTGCCTATGGGCCTTTTAAGTGTGTGAAGTTACTCGTAAAACAGCATGTATTTAAGTGCATAGCCGTACGTTTAAAGTGTACAGCAGAAGAAGCTAAGAATCTTTTAAGTATAGAAAAAGTAAAGAACTTTTAAGTACAGAAATAACTAAAGTTTCTCAAGAAATTTAGAGAAGATACATTATTCCTTTTTTGCCTTTTATTCTACGTGTGTAACTACTTTTTTCTTTGTTCTTGTGTGGATTATTTGCTTTTAACTTTCACTAAATATTTTTAAAATTAATTTTTGAACTGAGAGATTTCTTTCAGCACGCATTTTACCCGTTCTTGATCTCGCCTTATACTTTGGCAGCTACAATGTGTATTAACTGTACCAAAATATATTTGGAAACTTTTTTTTGCTTTTTGTAAAGTCTTAGTGCTTTATTAAGTCTTAACAGCCCTGAGCTGAACACAATGGGACTTGAGTGGTTTTTATGGGCTCTTAACACACTACCTTAAATGCAGTGGAAAATCCACTCAGAGTTAATTGGGAGTCAAAACTGACCCCAAAGAGACAGCAAGATAAACATTTATGGGATGTTTAACTTGTTTTTACTGTTTGATCATTTAGAGAAGTATAGGAAAGTTGCAACATTTAATCCTAAACAGATGAAATTCAAAATGCTTCCACTGACTTCAAACTAAAAATTAATCAAATTTAACCTAGGGGGTTAAGGGTTAAGAAGAAATCTAGCAAGACATGGGAGACCTGGCATTGACTCCCAGCTACATCTAGTTTAAATTGTCTGTGGAGCAAATTCTCCTAAGAGACACCTCAATGATTTCATCACATCAGCTAATGTGTAGTCTTTGAATGTGTGTGTCTGTGTCACATGATGGTGATACATAATGGTTCATGATGGTGCATCTCCTAGATCTGATATTTTTTGTTTAAATCCCATCTTTGATTGCTCTCCATATGCAGCCTGCATCTTCTTACAGTGTCTATGTGGGACTTTCTCTTAGTGCTCCAGTTTTCTCTCACGTTTTCATTTAATTTGATTTCAGTCCGATGTGTCTATTATTCGATCCATCTCTTTTTAAGCCACTTCAGAATTGTGGTTTGATGTAGGCTATCCTGACAGTGATGCATGCAATCAGGATCATTCGTGGACTGAGCATTATTCCATCACAGGACCCACTCACACTCATTCATACAAGGCCACTTTAGAGTTGCCAGTTAGTCCAGCAGGAACATTTTTGTGTTGAAGCAGGGAAACCGGAGCACCAGAACAATAAGGTAATGTAGCAACTCCACACAGAAAATGACAGAGATGGGCCTATGGAGCTGTGAGACAACAGGATTAACCCTCTGTGCCACTCACACTAATTTCACTAATCTTTTTGTGTGTACTTTTCATGTGTCGAACAATCTTGTGTTTTTATCTTTTTTCTTTGAATTGTATACTTACTAATGCTTGCTTCGTAATGCGCCTTGCTATATTGTGCTATATACACGATACTAATATACACTGGCAAAAAAAATGCTTAAGCTAATAATACACAAACAATTCTAATCTTAAATGTCTTTATTGAACATTCCCATCAGACATTCACAGTCAGCTGTGAAAAAAGTAAGTGAACCTTTGAATTTAGTAACTGGTCGAAACTTCTTCAGCAGCAATAACTTCAAATGAGCAATTCCACTTGCTGCCAGGAAGTCCTGCACAATGTTCAGGAGGAATTCTGAACCACCCTCCTTTACAGAACCATATTCTTAGTGTATCTGATGCAAACATCTCTCTTCAGGTTATTTATTCCACAACATTTCTATCTTGTTATAATCTGGGTTTTAGCAGGCTATCCCAAAAGACAGATTTTCTTTTTTAAAACCATTCTGTACAGTAGTAGGCTTACTTTGATATTTAGGGTCATTATCTTGCTGTATCCACATTTATACATAGTCTGTCTAACTGGACAGACAAATATGTGAACTCTTTGAAATGACTTTCCAGCTTTATCCAAATCAACAACTCTTGACCGTAGAACTTTGGTGATCTATTTTTTACAAGGCATGCTTAACCTGAGCAGATGTTTCTTGTGAATAGCAAACACAAAGTTTTTGAGTTTTTTTGTTATTGGTCTAAGTATCTGTAAAGTACACTTCCTGACTCGTTTCATTGGTTGGACTCCAGGTTATTCTAGGTAGCTTTTGCTGAAGTCAATAGCCTAAGGGTTCACATACTTTTTTCATCTTAAAATGTGAATATTTGAATTATGTATTCATCGTGTACAAAAAATAAACAATAATTTGTTATTAGCTAAACAAGATTGCATTTGTTCATTATTGTATCTTTAGATCAGACCATATTTTATGATACATTTACACATTAATGTGGATATTTCCAAAGGGTTCACATTCTTTTATTATACAGTGGCATAAAACAACCAGGGGTACCTGCCCTGCCTGAGGTGGAATATAGTGCAGGCTAAGTTGTTAAATAAAACTCCTCACAGTTTGTGGGGAATTTTGGACCTGGACCAAAATTTCACTGACTGAACTCCCCTTTGGAAGCAGCTTTGCATACATGTGCCAAGTCCCAAGAATTCCTCCTAGGGGTGCTTCTCTGGTGAAGTGCAGGTACAGTCAAGAAAGAAGGTTCACTGAGTGGAAAATTTTTAAAACGAAATACAGACTTTGGTCTTCCCACATCTGTACAAATGGAGAATTGCAAATGCTGGTGGCGATAAGTTGAACAGTGTGGGCTTTTATACCAGACAAATGCATTTTAACTTTTATATTTTTGATACACATGCGAAAGAGAGAGAGAGAGAGAGATGTGAAAGCAGAATAGGTGAAATGTAATGCAGAACTAAGAAACTGTCTTGTAATTTTAAGAAGCATTGAAGATTAGACAGAAGATTTCAAGTTTCAGGATTTGTCATTCAAGACTAAACAGTTAACCTTGAACCTTCAGCTATCAATTTAAAACTCGTTTTTCACATTTTGCAGCCTTTGCTGCCAATGAGAGCATAGACTTACCTGTTCCTACTGTCTTTTCCCAGAATCCCTGCAGATGTGGATCCTTTAACAGTGTTTGCTTCCTTGTCCCCTGAGGGAGTTCTTATAATTGAAGCACCTCAAACGCCACCCTATTACCTGTTTGGCTCTGACTACACGGGCGGAGAAGAAGAGAAGACGGATTTTGACACTCGGGAGGCAGCTGTCGCTTGATATCGCCATGGGTCTGAAAAACAGAGGCTGATCCATACCATTATGTGCTATCTGTCCAATGCCTCATTTTCATCCAGAAAAACAGAAAGAAAAAAATGCTGCAACTCTTAAACAGCTCACCACACAACAAGGCATTATGCAGCTGCCTGATTACAGAGACTTGTATTCATTGAGTACATCCAAATCCCCTCCTTTATCATCTGTTCTTTATACTACATGTAAAACATATGTAAATAATATTGTTTTATATATTTCATCCATAGAGGTCTTACAAATCTGTGTAATATTTGTATATCAGACTAAAGTTTTCCTAAACTAATAATTCTTTAAAATATATTATTGGGAAGTGTTATTGTTAATGAGTAATGAAAATAGTTTGAGACTGCTGTATTCTTTTTACACAATAAAATGTTTTATTGACCATTAATTCATTTTCAGACTTTTGCAAGTAACATTGCAGGTGTAACAGTATTTTTTAAAATACAGTAATTTCATTGTGTTTGTTTTCTTTTTTTTGTTATTTGAAATCTGAATCTTATCAATAGGAATTTAGTGTATGGTAGTGATCAAAATCGTTTACAGAAATGCAAGGTGATGATTGATTAAACAATCAATATGGTAAATTCCCTCTCAGCCGCAGTCCTTGAGCACTGCACCCTGTAGGTCTGCTGTCAATGAATCCCAGTTACTCAGTTAAAGTGCATCTGACTCTTTACTGACATCTAGTGGTTCTTTGAGATTTTGCAAATTGTAGTTTTTATGTTATCTGAGCCATGGGCCGAGCGCTACTCCATCACAGGGCTCACCCAACTCATTCATATGGAACCAATTTAGAGTTGCCAGTTATCTCAACACGCACATTTGTTGGATGAAGAAGGCAAACCAGAGTACCAGGAGAAAAATCATGTGGAAACTCCACACAGACAGTGATAAGGCTGAAATTTTGAACCATGAGGTACCATTAATAGCTCTTAGCACCTCTCACTTAATGCTTACTGACCATCATTAGTTATTGTTCATTTATTCATCAAATTACTGAACCTTCTTAATTAAATGTCTGTCTTGGGGTCCTAACAGCAGGGACCCATGCTCATTAGAGGGTACACTTAGACATTCAGCTTAGAGGTGCCTTTTAACTTACCATGCACATCTGTAGGATATGGAAGAAATACCTGGCAGGAGGTGAATATGCAAACTCCCTACAGACAGAATTTCTAACTTTTGGTGACTTAATGAATAATTATTTGTTCAAGATAATGATGCCTCTCAGCTGTTAAATTTGTAACTCAGCATATTACATCTCTCCTCTTTACATCATTTTCTTTCTCTTTGAGTTTTTATATTCTGACAATGTGGTCAAAATATATTTTAGCTTTTTTCTTGACTATAAATGATTCCTGGGTACATTCGGATTTGATCTGATCTAAATAGGCAGATGTATCCATGGAACACTCAGTAAGACACCCTGACTACGTGGCTCAGTGTATGTTTTATTTATTTGTGTAAAATTGATGTAGTGTTTTTGAATTCATGTTTCTTAAACTGTAAATTTTTGTTGTGAATTGTGTTTTACATTTTGTAAAATGGACCTTTTTTTCAAGAGATTCAGTACACAGAAATATATTCTGCCTTTTTCATGTGGCTGCAGTCCACGTCAGCAGTGTGCAGAGTCCTGCAACGGAGCTGTGCGTTTGACATTACTTGACCTGGTTCAGATTTTCTTAAGTTGGACCCGACTGTTAAGTAATTTCAGAGAAGGTGCAGCCATTGCTAAACAAACCACCCAGTAAACACACTCAGCCTATCAAAGGGTCCAAGGCCCAAAACCTCCTCTAAAGCCCTGGACATTTTCCTAGAAAAACAATTGGAGTAACATTTACACTTTTAATAACATTAAAATGGTTACCATATTTGAATTATAAAACCCAGAGTTCAGTTTGTGTCAAACGCTTCATCTGTACACTGAGCTGTCTGCTCAGCCTAAAATGCGTCAGTGTGATTTTCAAATGTTTGGATGGAGATGCCAGGGGACTTCCTGTTTCAACTTTTAAAAACCCACACACATCCTTCAGAGCTGCTGAAAGAAGATTTCTTTATTGCAGGGTGGGCCATCTCCAGGGCATGAGTGCAAATCAACTGCTGCAGTAAACCAGAAGAGAGAGATGCCTACGGCCTGGAGCGTGAGCGTAGCTGACAGCAAATTTGAAGTGAAACAAAAGTTGCTTTTGTTAAGCAAGTTCATCCATTTAATGAGGGATTCTTAAGCCAACACTTTTGCAGGGTAGTACAAACATATAATTGGAAGTAACCATAAATGTTATTTACAGGACATATTAGGCCTCATTCACATACCCAATGTAGGTAGATTTACTGACAAACATTGGTTTGGGTTTGTTTTTGTAGAAGGGAAGTCTCTTTTAGAAGGATAGGTAAAATTGCTGAAAATTCCCCTTCAATACAATCTCTTAACAATGTTAAAACTCACTTCAGCTGTTGCCTTAATTTGAAGTTCAGCCCCACTGTGTGTTCCATTTACTTAGGCTGACCTCCACCTGTTCTCTGTCTCCGAATAGTGCCGTTTTACTGCCCTATAAAACCTTACAAGACACTTACTTATCCCTTAATAATACACCCCCGCCCACAACAGTGCACACTTTTACAACCGAATAAAACTTTTTCAACTGATCTCTGAATGCTTCTGATGTTAAATGTTAGCTTTGGGAAGGGTCACACTAAGTGGTTTTATCCCACATTTTCTTGTCGTAGACAAATTTTTGACATAAAACACAAATTCCCACGACCTTCGAGGACTCACCCCTAAATGGCAGACAAAAATGAACCAAAAAATTATAATCCTCAAAATGTAGTGTAAGATTTCTAGAATCAAGGCAAAAAAAATAAGAAAAAGGAATCCAAAGCTAACTCAGGCACTCTCCTTTTTTGGTATCATTTGTGTCTGCATCATTGTTTTGCTTACACATTTTGCTAGCCTACTATCAGGAACTTGTTAGATGTTGTTCTTATTTTCTTTATTTTCTGAAATTGTTGTTTTTGCTTTTATTCATTTGTATAATTTTCCTGACATCATTAAGCAGTCATTTCTTTATTTTTCATGATACAGTCTGTTGTGGGTACCACCCACAGGGTTTTGTTTGTTACAAATATTGGGTTTTGTACTTTCTGCCATCCTTATGTTCTGTTTTGATTTTACATGTAGTTCCCAGGTTATGGACATTACGAACGGGGCCGCAGCTGCGATGCATGTGCCTCAGTAACGCTGCTCCATCATCTTCAGCCTGGGAATACTGCAAGTGGTGGCTGGAGGGGCGCAATCTTGCTGCTCGCGCAGTGTAGTGTCCCTCGGTCGGCTCCTGGCAGCAAGCGGTGACCCATGGTCCATAGTCACCTGGGCCACAGCTGTCGCTCGTGCGCAGGACAGAGGCTTGATGGGGTGGTTTGCTGCCCGCCCACTACGCTGCTGCAGCTACTGCTCCTGACTGGACACAAGCTGGATGGAGCGGAGGGGGACGTTTCACTACCCACCCACCACACACGGTTGCCCTGTTCATTCTCGGTGGGCGGCTGGTAATGCTGCAAGCGGTGACCCAGTTGTGGCTGAACGGAGGCCATTTAGGGTGAACATGGTGTCGGAGGGGTAGCATTGTAGGGTGGCTGCCCGTTGAATGTGGGTGGTGTTTGGCGATTCAGTACCCACCTTTGGCTGCACTGTGTTCGTTCTCGGTGGGCGGACGCTGCAGGCAGCATACTGTAGTGGAGGTGACTGTGTAGTGAACCGCCCCTCGCCACCGCCATTCATTCTCAATAGCAAGCCTGCTTGTACTGTTACGCACATAGCAGGAAGTTGTCTCTTGTCAGTACATCAGACGTGTTGACGACGGGTGCCTTCCTGCTGTGATAGCGTGTACAGTGCTGTGTAGAAGAGCTCATCTTAACCTTTTGTCTTCACCCTTAATGAATGTCTCTGAAACACAAATATGATGCAAGTGCTGGTGATACAGTAAAGAAGAGAAAAAACATCTCCATTGAAAATAAAGTAGAAATAATAAAAAGGTCAGAGAGAGGTGAAACTCCATCATTCATTGACAGAGCACTTGGTTACAGTCGGTCAACAATAGCATTTATTAAAATAATGTACCTGTTCCGACTTACATACAAATTCAACTTAAGAACAAACCTACAGTCCCTATCTCGTACGTAACCTGGGGACTACCTGTATTTCTGTCTAACGTATTCTTTTGCTTTTCTATTTTTTCTTAATTTAATATGTTCTCCATGTCTTCTTCTGTTAAATAACTCTTTTAGTATGTTAAAGGTTTGATGGAGGAGGTATCGTCCATACCCTTAATTGAATTACAAACCCCAGGTACTTTTATCTTTCTAAACTTCCCTGTCTTTTTGACTGTGCTATACTGGCCAGTATGGATTGTCCTTTGAACATCTGCCTGCTCTCTTTTCTCAATATGCTTTCAAATTTGTTATTTGGAAATTATATCATAAAGATAACAGCATTAGATTTTTTGTTTAGATTCAAAGCAACATAATATTTCCTGGATTTATATTGCATGTGGTAGGTACTTTTGATTTTTGTAATTCTCCAAAACATGTTTTGCAGCAAATTTGCTTGGTTTGCCGTTGACCATGTTCACTGAATGTTTCCCTAAAAATTCACTATGTGGCCAGCTTAGAAAAACTTATTTTTCCCAGTGCCTCACAATGCTTTGCGAGTCCATTGTGATATTACAGTGCTGCTGCATGTGAGGATGTCACTACCTAATCTTACGCTGAACTATCACAGATGCATTCTATAAGTATACTCCAACTCTCACTTTGTGGCACTGCCTCTTCTGCTTCATGCATGCATGAATAATTTACAGTGTTTACATGCATGTGTGATGTCACTACCTTATTGGTGCTCTAACCCGATTTGCACCCTACATTTAACATCTGAAGGTACATTAGCTGACACTAATGAGAATATTATGGAAATACTTTGTTGTCGCTATGTAGCTTAGATCAAGTACTGACTTGGACAACCCCCCGCATATATACCCCCTAGTGGATGCTAGTTAGTCAAAGTGATAGGAGCTTGGGAGACACCGTGAGACATAAAGTAATATAATTTTATCTCAATGAGGTACAGTGGTAAGCACTGCTGCCTCACGGCTCAGGTCATGATTTTGGCCACAATAATCATTCCAGCATAGTTTCTAAATGCTTCCCTGGCCCTCACATAAACTTAAAAGACCATTGCACCATTATAATGCACTCAAAACTAGTTCAGTTTCCCCATTGCCATTAACTTTCTTTGAGTGTGACGAAAATGTTAAAATTTCTGCATTTTCGCCAAAATCAAGGCAAAGTGAATCCACTGGTTATAGTCAACTTGCCATCCTGCATTTCTCAATGCTAACTGTCCTGATGAGATTGAAAAGCTCCCGTATACACCCACAACTTTTATGTTGAGTCCAGATGCACTTCTCTAATACACACACACATCTTCATTTGCTTCTACTCCCATTTGCCTTACACCATAGGAGAAGTAGCTGTGCATCATAATTTACAATGCTATAAATTGACAGTTACCGAGCAATTATTAGAGAATAGTAATGTCTCCTACAAAAGCTCCACTTGGAAATGTAGAATACACTAAAAAGATAATCAGAGTCAAACTTTTTAAAATCTTTGCAGTCGTAGTTGTAGTCAGAAATTGTTTTTTATTGGCCCTATAACTCTAATTCCTGGGTTATCCATCCTCGCATGTAATTTTTTTAACTGTACAGCATGCATCATTATAGATTGTTCTGAAATTATGAAGACATTACTGGCCAATCCACCAATTTTAACTTGTATCCAACACTGAATGATTGATTTCACAAAAAGTACATATTATACCTTGATGTGTCCTCTTGAACTCCTGTTCATTTGTATATCAGTACAATTGTTGATCCAGTTCAACTGATGCATTTCTCAGTTTTTAGAGAAAAGCCAAGCAAAATTACACCTTTTATTGGCTAACTAAAAAGATTACAATATGCAAGCTTTTGAGGCAACTTAGGCCCCTTCTTCAGGCAAGATGTAAATCAGTTTTTAGAGCTAACCTTATGTACCTTATTTTGCAATCTGGACTGTCATGTATCATTTGCCAAGTTTCACAGATAGTAAGTCTGGGTTGTGGTATTGGGTTTCTTCAGGACTGGCTTTGTGTATTTTTTATTCAGTTGTTCATTTATCATGAACTATGAACCATTGTGTCATTGTTTCTTTTCCTGTAAATAACTACTATCCAATACTAAAGGATGCTGTGAACAAAAATATTTGCATTTTACTTTTGGATGAGCCTTCTTGACCTCTTATTCATTTATTTGTATGCTACTACATTTAGTGATTCAATTCAAAAGATGTACTGTTGGGTTTGCTCAGAGATGTCTTAATGTACTCCTATATTTGCCTTTTCAGTTGTCAATTATTTATCATAAACACTTAATTTGTGTCATCTGTCCAGTTCAACTGGTATTTATTATTGAATGATGAAAAAACTCACATATTACTTTCCAATGTATCTTACTGATCCTTTTATTTTGATAACACTACAAATAATGATTAAGTTCTATGATTGAATTATTGGGTTTCTTTAGAACTAACTTTATATACTCCTGTATTGTAACCAGAGGTGCAGCCCCCAATAGCAGACACTTGCACTTGATGAATGGACCTTGACCTCTTTTTATGTAACAGCCTTTTGGCATATAAATAATTGTAATACATTTTATTTATATAGTACCTTACATACCGAGAGCTTTGTAGTATAATGTAGAGGTGACGTTCTTGCCAACTCAGGAATGTCATGCCACGATGCTCTCCTGAGCTTTATATTTAAGAAATTGCCAAAGAGAAAAACATAGCGGGTCCCATAAACCTGGATTTGAGATATTCCGCAAAAACTTTCTACGTAACATTCATTCATTCATTCCTTTCTTTGTTCATTCTTTTCATAAACCCTCATATGACATTTTGGCAAGTGCATAAAAAGTGAAATCAGTCTTGTAATGAAAAGATAGAGGCAGAATGTTTTGTGCTTTTACAAACTGTTTATTTCCACAAAGTCAACATGAAGAAGCAGTGATCAATGGGGAAAGTGTGCTTTGTTAAAATATCGCAGGAAGATCACACATGCACAGGCTGGACATGTTTGACCGTTATCGTCTTGCCTATAAAGTAACATTCGGAGCCAGGATGATGCTTTTCCGTGAGATCTAGAGCAGCCTTCACCTCAAAGTAGGCTTTCAAAGTGACATCCCTGCCAGGTCTTTGTTGTCAGAATTGTAATCCAAATTGATTTCACAATGTCACCACTTTCCACCAGAGCCAAGGAAAACCTGTAGTAGAGTTTTGCAGGTTTCTCCATTAATTTAGTAGGATTTTGTAGGGAAAATAATTTAAGCAAGGATGCATATATAATGAATATGTGTATTCTGTTAATTAATAGCACGTTAGTGTCTCGGCCTTACTTCTTTTGTTTTCTTTGTGGATCTTATTGAACACCCTGCTTTTTAACCTGAATCTCACTCCAGAGGCAAACTATTCCGTCTGTGCATCCCTTTCAACAGTGATTGGATCATCTTGGCTAATACAAGTATCTCCTTGCTGTTCTGAGGCAAGCTGATCCCTCTGCAAAGTAAAGGTCTCTTCTTGTTTTCCAGAAATGGGTGGATCTTGCTGTGTTGCCTCTGCCTCTCCTTGTCCTCCAGAAAAAGAGGGATCTTGTGGTGTATCTTGTCTTTCTTCTTGTTCTGACATGGCAGTTAGATTCTCTTCTTTTTCTCCACTACCAAATGGATCTTCTTGTACAAAGTGTGCATCTTCACGTTCTCCAGAGATGCGTGGGTGCTGGTGTTCAAGCGTAGTATCTTCTGTTTTCTCGGAGGACTTTTGTTCAGCTTGTATGTCTTCTGATTCTGCAGAGGAAGTTGCACCCTGACATTCATCGCAAATATCATCATGCTCTTCCATGACTGGTGGATCTTGTTGCACAACTTGAAACCCTTGCTCTCCAGAGGTTAGAGTGTCTGGTGCATTTTCATCTTCTCCTAGCTTGAGTGGTTCCTGTTGTGTCATTTGTTCATCTTCGTGTTCTCCAAATGCAAATGGTCCAGGCTGTTCTGCAGAAGCAGATTGATCTCCTTGTTCACCAAGTTTGTGCAAGGAGGGAAGATCCCATTGTCCAGATGGTGCATCTTCTTGTTGTCCAGTGGCAGATGGATCCTGTGGAATACCTTCTTGTCCTGTAGCAGTGAAAGGATCCTGATGTTTCTCCTGTGTATCTTCTTTTTGTTTACAGACAGTTGGATCATGTTCTGTATGCTCTGTTTCTTCTAGTTCTCCAGAGCCCTCAGCATCCACAATTGTTGCTAGCATTCTGTCTTGTTTTTTGAAAACTAATGAATCTTCTTGTAAAATCTGGGGGTCTTCTTGACCTTCAGAGACAATTGAACCCTCTAGCAAAGCTTGTGTATCATCTTGTTCAAGGGCAGACAGACCCGCTTCTGTTGATTGAATCTCACCTTGTTCTCCAGAAAAAACTGGATCTTGTGTAACACGTTTGTCATCTTCTCCCTCAAAGGCATGCAGGTCTTGTTTGGAAATCTCTGTGTCAACTTGGTCCCCAGATTCAAATGGATCCCATTGCTCAGACAGAACCTCTTTCTGCATTCTGGGGTCAGATGCACCTACTTCTTTTTCTTCAGTGGCAGTTAGATCTTCTTTTACATCCTGAATGTCCTCTTGTTCTCCAAAAGCAAGTAGATTGTGTTGTGCAGGTGGTATGTCATGTACTTTACCAAGGGGAAATGGATCTTGTTGTACAGTATGTGCATCTTCCTGTTCAGCTGAAGTGAGTGGGTCCTGTTCTTCCACTAATGTATCTTCATGATTTTGTTTTGTGAATCTTGTGTCTTCTCCAGGGGTGGCTGAATCTTGTTGCATAACATGTGTGTCTACTTGTTCTCCAAATGCAAGTGGATCTTGTTGCATAGTCTGTTTGTCTTCTACTTCTCCAGAGACAGGTGAATCTTGTGTAGCTTTTGTGTCTTCTACTTCTACAGAGGTAGTTGGATCTTGTTGTGTAGATTTTTTGTCTTCCTGCTCATCTGAGGTGAGTGGGTCCTTATCTTCTGCTGACATTTTTCCTTGTTCTTCAGAGTTAGGGGGAACCTGTTCTGAACCTTGTGTGTCTCCTAGTGGTCCAAAGTCTACTGGATCCTGTTGTTCAGGGTTTATATTTTGGTTTTCCTCAGAAGCAACTGTATCGTGCTGTGCAGTGTTTACATCTTCTTCTGCAGCGGTGAGTGAATCGTGTTGTTCAGGCTGCCTGTCTTTTTGTTCTTCAGAGACTGGTGGATCCTGTTGTGTAGAACTACCTCCTTCTTGTTCTCCAGGCGCATATGGATCCTCTTTCTCAGCATTCAAATTGTGTCCTTCCTCAGAGATAGATGTATCTTGTTGTTCAATATGTTCTAGTGGGCTACTGCTGAGAGTATGCAGCTGTTCTGCTGGTGCACCCTCACTTTTTTTGAAGGCCCCTGGACCAGCATCTTGTTCTCCTGGGTCATCAGTGATGTCTAGACCTGCAGATGGGTCCTCCATTCTCTTTTCGTGTTGTTCTGTGAGTGATGGGCCTTCTTTTTCTATAGCTGTAAATTGATCGTGCAGATCAGGATGGTCCGGGGGCTTCTCTACCAGGTCTTCCCCTTGTCCTTCTCCAGGTTGTGAATATTGCTCATAAAGTCTTTTATCCACCTGTAAAGAGATATTTTGGTATACAATTTTGTTATGTTATAAAAAAAAAAAAAGGTTTTAGGGGGAAAATCACTTGGAGGCATTCCTATCATTTACTACTGAAATAGTGAGGGTGCTGCCAGTTTCATATTTGTTTATAAAGAGGGGTTGGGAGAGGTCAGCAATAAAACTTTAAAATGGTACTTCACCTTAATTTGGATGGCTATGTGTTTTGGAGCTTTGTGAGCCGACTTCGGGAGAGGGGCAGTTATTATGAGGACCCCACTGGGGAACATGTAAGCCTGCATGCCTTGGATGTCTACACCAACAGGTAGTCTGCATGGAAAAGAGAAAACCACAAGAAAGCAAGTAAAAAAAAAACATGTTTATCCAAGTTGATGTTTAAATTTGACCATTGCTAACATCAACTGCCTGATAACTGGGGGGGAGCGGTGTTCATTAGAGATAACTTCATCGGTTTATTTTCTGAAGGTAACTTTTCCAGTCAGATTTACATGAAACCAGAGTTCTAGGAATGGGTTGAAGGCAGAAATAACTCCTGCATGGGGAGATCAGAGATGACAATTAAGTCTGTGAAATGGCAAAAGTAAATTAAAACAATTTACATTATTAATATATAGCACTGCTCACCACCAACTGACTGATGCTTAGCTGGCCATGTATGTGTCTGAAAAGACAAACTAAAACAATAAAATATGGGTACACTTTGAATGTCACCAACCTCCTATTTGTTTTAATCCTTATTTTATTTTGGACTCTGAAGCACTAGAATGCTGCTTTATTTCTTCCCTCCAACCCACTGTGTGAGCATGAGCAAACCTCTTAATCTGCCGGCCCCCCGCACTGCAACAAGGTACACAAAAACAGATGAGTTGGTATGTCGGTACTTGTAAGGTGCATTGAAATGGTGTTCTTTGTAGAAATTAGCTATATAAAATAAAGGCTCTTTATTTGTGTAACTGGGATGTGGCACAGTTACCTAGCTGCCTGGGTTAATGTGCTTGGCGTGGCATATGGTTCGAGGAGCCCAGCAGTCATTGTCATTGTGTAGTGGAGGATTTACCCATGTAGACTCTCTCTGCTCCAAAATTATTAACTATATTAGAAACATCACTCTAGCCATTGGAAAAATGAATAAATTATAATAATTTCTTAATTGAACATATGATGAAACTAAACATGGAAAACCTTTGAGACAGCTAGCCTATTTCAAGTTCCTAAAGGCCTGATTTAGCTCTTGATATTCAGGGTTGGTGCCTGGTGTCACTGAGGTAAGGCCAGCAGGTTAGAAAATTTGGCCTGGGATAGGTGGGTTTCTTGGATGTGTGTGTTAATATCATCCATCCATCTGTCCATACTCCACAGCTACCCATTCCATTAAAGGATCACAAGAAGCTGTTTGTTTACATATCATCTTCCCGTCTATCCATACATTTTCTCAATCTACTTACAAAGTTACAGGGTGCTGGGGCCAATTTTGGCAGTTTTGTGCAGTGGGATCAAACAATCGGAAGAGGGGATGCCTGTCCATGACAGGGCACAAGCCAGTTTAGATTCCCCAGTTAACCTAGTGTACACATGTTTCAGATGTGGCATAAATACTGGAGTACTCGGAGATAAGGGATCAATGTGCAAATACTGCATAGCTAAACTGAATTGATACAGGCAGTTACATACGAGTCATTAACTCTAAATTAATTGGTGTATTTATAACAGTTACACTTTTTTAACCTGAGTGGGTTAGACTGGTCAGTAGTTTGAAGTTCACCCTTTGTCAGTGTGTGTATGTCTATTAGTTGTGGTGTCAACATCAGTGTCTATGACACATCGAGTGGAAGATTGTGGGTTCACTTCCCGGTTCCTCCCTGTGTGGATAGCGCTTTGAGTACTGAGAAAAGCGCTATATAAATGTAATGAATTATTATTATTATTAGTGGGGACAGTGGGAGTCCATAATTAAAATCCTGTGCTTAAGGGACAACCACCCTTGTGCCTCCTGCTTGCAACGGACTGGCGTTCCATCTTGGGTTTGCTCCCACCTATCAACTACCATTACTTCCGTCTCCTATATTCACATTTCTTGCTCAGTGAAGTCAAGGAGGCCACCCAGTGCGGGAAGGCAGGTCCATGCAGTTCAACTTCGTTGTATTTTCTGCACTAATAATGTGCCTTCATCATATGGTTTATTCTCAGCTGATTCCATTGTCTGTCAACAGAGCCACACATTTTACTGTTGGACTTTTAGTGCTCACTAAAGTACAAGTGTTGGTCTGAGAAGTTGGGTTCAGTGCCTTCTGGTGACATTGGTGGCTAGAAGGAGGCTCTAAGTTAACTGAAGGTGGCACTTCTTTGCAGATGGATGCAGTTTGTTGTGGCAGTGTGTCTGGGTGGGAATGCTACTTGTCTTCTGGAAATCCTTTTTTGGCATAAGGCAACATCTCAAATGCACAAGGCATGTCCTGTGTATAACTTACTTGTATTTCCATAAGAAATTTCGGGAGACAAAGCCATCCTCATCTTGCCGCTCCTCATGCTTTGCTAAAAAAGAAAGGGCAGTCAAACTTATTGTCAAATTCTGACCAAGAAGGATGTGGTCAAGGGGCAGCCCTATAAAGTATTTTGTGCCATGTCACTCAACTGATATTTTACGTTGTTGCTTTCACAGTAAGTACCATAATGAGGGAAATCGTTATGTCCTAGTTGGGTTTTAAAGTTTATATGTATAGGCACACATAAGTTTAATATCATTACATCCCTCTGCACTGGAACTCAGTCCAGGGCTCTTTTCTACCTTGCACTCCGTGCAGATGGAATGAACTCCAGCTCCCAAGGGCCCTGAATTGTATCAGGTGGATTTGAAAACAATGATATATGACATCCATCTCTCCATTAGACAAGTCTGGTTCCAGTCTGCACTAACAACATCAGGTGCAAGGCAGGAACCACCTCAGCATCCATTGCAATACACATTCACTAATACTGGTACAATTTAGACTCTCCAATTAGACCGACAAACATTTTGAGATGCCTTGGGGCACACAGACAGCAGGACAATGTCCCATCTTCAAACAGTCAGTTACTGGGCCAGGATTCAACACAGAATTCTGGAGTTTGGGTGGGGGCAGTAGCTTTGACCACGGTGCACCCCCTGGACACAACCTACTGTGATATAGCCCATTAAAGAGAATAGGTTTCTCTGCCTTCACTGTGATAAGTTCCAGTCTGAATCCCAATGTGAAGCATGACGATAACTGTACCAATGACAAACTGGATCTAATTCTCAAGGTCCAAAGAAGTTCACTGACTCAATTACTTAATGTAGTAATGGCAATCTGGAAAAGATATGTACAAATCAAAACCAGCTCACCAACTCTTCTAGTGATCATTAGGGTGAAATTCTTGTAAAACCAATACAATTCACCAATTATAATGACAACAATCTGGACAAGGTTCTGACACATAAATCCAAGCTCACCAACTCTACAGATTACCATTAAGGTGTAATTCTCAGGAACTCTACTGTTGACAATCTAGATGAGATTCTCACAAATTAAAACCATCCCACCAATTTTACAGATAACAAATCTTCACAAGATTCCCCCACCAGTTAAAATCAACTCATTCACTGTACCAGTAACAACCAGGATTTACAGTAATTTGGACAAAACCAAAGTAGTTTACTAATTCTGCCAGTGGACAAGATTATTGCAAATCAAAACCAGCCCACTGACTCTACCAAATGCAATGATAACCGTGTGGACAAGGTTCTCACCAATCTGTACCATCTCTCTGCCTGTAATCATCATTAGCTCACCAACTCTATTTGGAAAAATCTGGATGAGACTCCCGGAAAGTTCTAGTAACTCACTTTGCTGATGACAATCTAGACAAGATTCTTGTACATCAAAGCCACTTCAGTGACTCTACTGATCGCCACTAGGATATAATTCTCCTCTATAAGGAGTCGAAAGCAGTTCATCAGATCTGCCAACAATAATGTGGATGAGATTCTCATTAATCAAAACAAGCCCATCGATTCTGTTGATAACAATCTGCAAGACATTCCCACCAGTTAAAATCAGTTCATCATCTCAACCAATAAAAGTCTACATGAGACTCCCACGAATCATTATCAGTTCAATCTGGGTGAGATTCCCAGGAATCCAAAACACCTCATTTTTTCTTCTAATAACAATTATGATGCAGTTTTCAAAACGGTACAGCAGCCAACTCCGCTGGTAACAATCAAGATGTCCTTCTAGGGAATCTAAAGCAAAATACCATTTCATCTTTGGATTAGTATTGACATGCACCTCCCCGGATTCTGGAGCAACTCATGAAAACACTACTAACAGACTGGAGGATATTCTGAAAAACCTGAAGACTGCTCACTAATGAACCACTAGTAACTGGGAAGTAACTCTTTCCTGCAGCCCAACAATTTTGTTGTTGCAGTAGATGAGCAGGAGAGGGCTTGACTTTATAATCATGGAGCGTTTCACATTTAATTTCCAGGAAATCTAATACTACAGCTGCACACTTGGTGGTGATGGCAGCATTGACACTTGATTCCTCAAAAGAAAAGGACCACTGTCAAAGAACAGCTGTCTGCCTTCTCTGGGACGGAATAAACAAAATAATCAGTTTTTCTATGCTACCAAATCCTAGACTGCCAGATCGTAGCATATCAAATATAAGACTGGAAAGACTTTACAAGTCATGTGGCACAAAACAAACAAAAACAAGCAAACATTGAAATGAACAAGACACTAGAATTCAGAAAATAAGACCCATCTTGGGACCAAGTCACCAAAACAACTGCTAAACATTGAACACAATACAATACCTGATATTGTCAAATGGTCACCGTTGGTATGGATGGTGAGTTCCTCAGGAGAGAACTGCTTAACATCAAGGCTCACTCTCCAGTCTTCACTTCCTTCTCTTGGCTGTGTGATTTCAGGTCCATGCTCGTGGTTCAATGCTGCCCATGCTGAGGATCTAACGTAGCTTTGCCAAACTGCAAAGTGATGCCTTCTTGCCCATTCCATCCAAAGCCCACTGACTTCATCTCTGAAAGGGCCGACTCCAGAGCTCAGTCCAAACATGCACAAAGGATCGCAGCAGAAGGCAGCTGGAGGAGGATTTCTTCTGGGGTGTGACATGACCAGACAAACAGAAATAATCAAAAGTGGCACAGCAGCGGCCACACAACCACGTCCAGTTATTTCTTAAAAGGGGTTAGCACTTAGATTTAACTGATGGGGACAGCTATTCAGAAACTGTGAGCCTGGCTTTTATACTCCACTGGCACTTTAGCACCTATTATGCATTACTAACAGCCTTGTGATGGGACGGGGAGCGACCGGGTGATGGACAGAGAGACACGTTCCTCTGACTATTTCATTACACCAGGCCCAGCAGGGTGCAGCTAATTATTTGTATTTATAGCATCAGTGTAAAAAAATGAAAATGCGAGAAATAGTTGGTGAATGAGAGCAGATTTGATGGTTAGGTGGCATTTAGCTGTAGCAAGCAACAGAAGCACAATGTATGAGAAAACTCTGACAACAGATACATCTGCATACCTGCTGATCCCAGTCAGCTCACCCAAATATTACATTTGGATTGGGATGGTAATACAAGCATCCAGGAGAGTAACCATTTGAAAATAAGAATTTTACAGCATCCGCATGGGGAAATTGACACAATTGTGCAGTAACTATCTGATCAAAGTGAACCTAAGAAAACAGCAAATTTTATATTTGTTATAAAATTATTGTATACCAGCCACCTTTTCCCAAAGCAATTTATACAACTTGGCTATTTTATAATTTGTGCAACGTGGCTATTTTATACATTACTGGCCACATCTAACCATTTTTAAAAACTCGGAGAGCTCCACAATTATTAGGAGAGAAATGCTAATCACCCTTTCTGGAAGAAAGCTCATGCCCTTTATTTTAATTATTTGCCTAATTCTTTTTAATTAAAGTTCGATCCTTCATTGTGATTACAGAAGAGTTGACCTCTTCCAAACATGATCTAGTTTATAAAAGTGTCAAAGCTTTTATTTATTTATTGTAAAGTAAGCACACAGACACAACGTTAAGGTTTGGGGATCCTTCCCCGTATAGTGAAATGCGGTCAAGTTTGTACAGTGAAATCACAACTGTAGACATTTACAAGACAGGTTTCTGGTGGAAAGATGGCATATTTATGGAGGAAGGGACGGCGGAAATGATGTCGGGAGGAGCGGGGAATCCTGGGATGATGGTGACGTCATCAGAAAGGGACGGCACGCGACTGAGGAACACTGAAGTAGCCCAGTCATCTGAATGTAAGGCTGAAAGTGAATTCACGGTACCGGGCTCTTTTGTGGTTCGTCTTTCCTGTGAAAGAAAAGAAAGAGTGATTGACTTTAATCACGCGTGTGTGACACTATCCATGTTCTAAGCCTGTTCGCTCAATTCAGAGTCTATCTTAGCAGCATCAGGTGCAAGGCCAAAAACCATTCAGTCACTAACTCGACTCACTCTCACTCCAGCAGCACTGCCAACCCAGTGCATCTCCACTGGGTGATCCTTGTGCAGAAGGCAGAAAGCAGTCACCTTAGGCTTTGTCCACACTACCACGTTTTCATTTAAAAATGGCATTTTTAAATCATCCACACTAGCATTTTCACATTGTTTTACAAAGTACCTCCATCCAACTAAAAGGACTGTAAACGCATAGGACATAGCCATTCGACGACACTGGACGTGCTCATCAACTGAAAAATCCTTGAAAGGATGGTAATGCCACCAGGCAGGGGATTTATTGCAAAACAGTAAATTATTTGACTTTTGCATGTGTATACAGAATTCAAACTGTACAAAACACAATTTGGATGTATACAGTTAAGCAACACAACAAGTGCCATGGAAAAGAACTGTATGTCCACCGTGTTGGAATATGGTTTTCTTCTGTGAAGTGTGACCAATCAGGGAATGAGGCATAATGAGCAGGATCCAATCAGAGAAGGCCTATGTAGTAAGAACAAATAAATTTGAGTGTGATTAGTCTGTGTTTCCAGAAGTCTTTGTTTTCACCCAGCCTCACTATAACATGGAGCTGGTGTTTTCAGAGGTACTGTATACGGTACTGGAGAACATTTTCATAAGTCTTTGTTTGCTGGGGTAAAAATACTGGGGTAATGTGGGTGAAAGCAACAATGGAGGCTGGAGCAATAGTAGTGTAGACTTAACCTTGGCGCAATTGTGTCTAAGGAATACTCTGACACCTCAAGTAACTGAATGGGCTTCTGCTCTTTACAGGGGGACTCTGTTACTGTCCCTAGGCAAATTCTCCTCTAAGACAATGATTTGCTTCTCCTGCAAGCTTCCTTTGACTGTACTCAGGGTACCTGCGGTTTGGTGATTGATTGTAAAATCATCTGTAGATATGCTACACTTCATTACAACTTGGGGAGGCGTCTGTGGCCTATGCACAGAAAACAGGGTTACTGCACAACAAGTTGTTTTACAGTGGGTACCTTTAGAAATATCCAGTGTGATCAGGGGGAGAGTGTTGGTACAGGGGCTGGTTCTTCATGAACCAGTTCTTCCAAATGCTTCGCAGGCGCTCGCGGAATCTTAGCAAAGGCTGCTAGGGAGTGTCAAGCCCGAAATAATCCAGTAGCGAACTTCGTGCAAAGTTCACACTTCACGGAACGAGGCGAGCTCGTGTATTCAGCCGACGCCTTTATCCAGAGCTATTATGTTTGTCTTTGGACTGTGGAAGGAAACTAGAGCACACAGAGAAAGCCCGCTACACTGCCTACTTAGCTCAACCCTGCGTAAACTCATTGAGTATCGCAGGGCCCTGCATTGACCGATTGGTCAAATAACCTAATCATTGCGTCTTTGGGGATGTTTGAAATGGGCAAAAATAGCGCACGGATAGTACAAGCAAACTTCTTATGATCAGGTCCGCACCAGGGGCTCATATCTAAGGCGCTGGAACCGTGAGCCGGCAGCGCTACCTACAGTAGTGCGTCACTCACATTCGTAACATTGTACGACAGTTCAGTTCTTGCAAGTTTGTTTTAGTCGTATGAATGCAGTTCTGACCCGATGGCTCATACTTTCCCGTCCTAATGTATTTTGTGGAATGAGCGTGGGATTCCAGTCTTATTGATTTGACCTTAAACCGCTATTTGCATTACCGACCTAATCATTACTATTGCGGAAAATATTTACTAGAATGGCAAACTCATGCGAGGTTGAATTTACATTCTGTAAAATAGGGATTGGTTTGTAAAGCGTATTTCTATACTAGGATGGTCGAGTACATGTATTTTTTGTTTCTGTCAGTCGAATCTCCTAAAACCCCAGCCCAGTATATAGCACCACTACAGACTCGCGCTCGGGGCCGTAAAACTGACAGAGCTTTTCAACCCGGAGGCGTTACACGGCAGCACCGCTTGTGTTGCTAGGAGACGCTAAACAAAGTGGCCACACTGACGGACTTTTTGTGTACCCGATTAGATAGTAAAATTTTCAAAAAGAGGAAACATTCCCACAGGATTTTTTTTGTGTATATTTTTTTCCTTATCGAGCAAAGCACCCCGAACACGAGGAATGCGTATTACTCTTTTATTGACAAACGCTTTTCCAGATTAGGACTTCGGCTGGCTAGAATGTCAAGTAAACAATTGTAACTAAAGTTTATGTTTTATAAATGGACAGTTGCCAGTTAGTTCATTAATTCAAAAGCAAATAAATCGAATCGACGGGAAAATGCCCCAAAGTAAAAGTGCGGATCCGCGCACTTTCGTGCTCCTCAAGCCGCTACCCATCGATTCCCCAAAGGGTCAGAAGCTGCAGGCACGTAGCACTTCAGTGTATAGCGCCTTGGAGCCAAGCCGTGAGCAAGTCTTCAAAGAAAACTACCAGCGCAGACATGATCAGCTCAGCCGCCAGGGCTACTGGGCACCCAACTGGAGACCGTACCAAGGGCTTGGGGACCCCCTGCATCTCGAGCCCAGGCAGCTCATCCTGCGCTCACTCGGGCAGGACGACCAGGTGAGTGCGCCCCGCTTTAAGAATTTGACTTGACGTGCTGCAGCCGTTCGTTTGTCGGGTCGGAGGTCTAAAGGTTTGTGAAGCCTTAGCGCGCGCGTGCTATATCGTTCTGATCTCTCAGTAAGCAAATCAATTGACCAACTATAAGGCGTTAATTATCAAAAACGGAAACCCAGCAAATAGTCGGGAGTCAGGCGGAGCTGGGGCCGTCTCTTATCGGAGATTGCAGTCAAAGATAGAAATTGAGGCGACATTTAAAGTGGTAACTGCAGGCTGCCGTTCACGTTGGCTGAAAACGGTCTGAAAGCTCAGTTCATTATTAGCGACGATGACAAGACGGCACAGGAGAATACAGACTTGACTTCACTTCACATGCGCTGCTCTGATTAATCAATTAAATAAATCATAGCGGCACGCGCTCCTTCCCCGATCCAGCCTCCTGCTTTTCGGTCTTTATGTGGTTTACACGTTCTCCCCTTGTTTAAATGTTTACTCTTGTTTTGTTCTCACATTCTAAACACGTTGGCGTAAATTAGATGGAAACTGTAAGCCGATTCTCTGTGTCCGGGTGTGGATGAGCGGTGACGAACTAACGGCTAAGGAGAGAGTTCTGAATCCCGTTAGAAAATGGATGGGTAGATAAATACACATTTGAAAATTCCAGTCTTACTTTTATCGAAATTGAGCTAGGTTTGGAAGTAGATGGGTTGGGAGGCTGTCTATCCGTTATGGACTCCTAGTGGGTAATAAAACTTTTATACTAAAGTCAACCTCTCTGAATGTTTTAATTTCAGGAACACGGCACTTGGCTTTGCTGCCTCACAGCCTTAAACTGGGTCAACCTCCCAGCTCAGTGACTGTACGGCGCTGGGCATTTCCCCCATGCTTGCCTGTGTTTTTCTCTGGGCTCTGGTTTGCGGTGACATTTCAAAGACGTACAGTATTGTTATTGTGTTAATTTATGCGACTTTAAATTGGTGCGTGAATGTTGGAGGGCCACCCTAGTGTCCAGTCTGCGCATGCGGAATCGTGCTTTAAGGCAGATGCGTTTTCGTGCGCTACTTCTAGTGCGTCCGCATATTTCATATCACATTTCTAAATATAATGCAGTACATATAATGTGACAAGAGAGTTATAGAATATAATTCATTTTACTGCGGTGCTGCGGATAATGGGCACCTGCTAAAATAGCCGCAGATGGGTGACTGAAAGAAATATCATTAACCACCACTAGAGGATGACAGAGTCCTGACGTTCTTTATACCTTAGTCAGTTGTATTTATTGTAATTATTTACTTAGTTTATTGACGCCTTTATCCAGGTCGACTTACCTCATCTCAGATATATTTGGTTGCATTTCTTTTTTTATGGTCGCACAGTATTAGTAGCAGAATTTGAACCTACAACCCTGAGTTGATAATCCAAAGCCTTAACTGCCTGCTTATACATGCATATGCTCATTTCCAACCAGTGGCACTGGGAAGGGATTTTCGGAGGCTTAAGCCCCTGATCTACTGCACCTGATCTGTTTATCTATAATAAACATCTTCTACACCTAGGGTAAGCCCCTGATCATTTTGTCTTTCATATCCAATTTTCCCCTAATCAAAGTATGTTATATAATTATATTTGCGTGTGCTCAAACAATTTGCAGGGCAGGTACTGCTCATAGTTTTTATACATATAAGATGTGTGCAATACCCCAAGGGTATTCTGTTCAATTTTATATTTGTGTAAGAACGTGTGTGATAATCTCAGAGGTGCTTAAGACCCTGATATCTGCAAATCCTATTTCTAAACTAGCTTGATCAAATTTAGTATCTTGGAAAGCTGGAGCCTAGCACTGGACATGAGGCAGAAAAATAAACCTGGATTACACACAGACACATACACAACCACTTACACTCACCTAGGGCTAATTTTGACTTGACATTTAATTTAAACTTCATGTCATTAGGGTAGAAAAAACAGAATTCATGGAGAAAAACTCCTCTAGACAAAGGGGATGTGTGAGGCCCCCATACGGATCAGGAACAATTGCAGGATGTACACCCAAAATACTGGAACAGGGAGCAGCGGTGCTGACCACTGCACCAACATGTCACTTTACAGAAGCATGTGATCTAGTCAAAATCAGAATATTTTATCAAAATATGTTATAATAAACTATAGTAGTAGTAGCAGTAGTGTTGCATGTACAGAGGACTATCAAATTCTTACATTCATGTCCTATATAATTACTGTATAATTAAACGCTGTGTTCTGTATGTGTGTGTGCATGTCCAGTCAGTGCGTGCAATCTGATCGGTCAGTTTGACTTTGGTAGATGCAGCCGACAGAGGAAATGCCATACAATGAAGACTGAGACGCATGAGGAGAAGTAAAGCCATAGGAAGTATTCTGAGAGTCTCCTACAAAGTCAAGAAGTATAAAAGTGGATGGGAGATGAGCAAGACTCCTTGAAATGGCAAAGTCTGAGAAGCAAGCTTTACAAGAATTTGCTTGACAGAGGGAGCACCAGTCAAGTCAAGAGAGGTTCAGACAAACAAGGTTACAAAAGATGGCACTCAAGGTTGCATGAAGGGCAGGAAACAACACATATTTTTAAATGTATTTTATTATGTGCTTTTGGCAGGTGATATAGCTAGTATAATACAAGTCACAGTGGGCTTTCCACCACTTACTATGGCTTGTTTCCCCCATTCCCCAAGACCTCCTTGTCAAATTAAATGGCAACTCTAAACTGGTCTTAGTGTGGTTGGTGTACCCTGCTATGGACTGGCATCCAGCTCAGGGCTGTTCCCTGCTTTGCATTCCATGCTACTGCAGTAAGCTCTGGCACCCCATGACTCTTACTTGTATTAAGCAGGCTTGAGTGTTATGTTTATGCTTCAGTATAATAATCCATTTGTTATCAAAGTCTACCTATCCTGGCAGCATCAGGCTAAAGGCATGAAGAATGCTTGGACAATGTGTTCATCCACTTTCCTAACCCACTTATCTAGAGCAGGGTCACAGATCAGCTGCAGCTTATCCTAGCAAGCACTGGGTGCAAGGAATGAACAATCCCTGGACTGTGTACCAGCATATGGCAGGGTGAACTCACATACAGCAGAGGCTGATTTAACACTGCCAATCCACCAGATATGTTTGTCTTTGGACTGTGGAAGGAAACTAGAGCACACAGAGAAAGCCCTCATGTACACAGGTTGAACATACAAACTCCACATTAGCCATGTACCACCACGCATCACAATATAATCCTTTTAAACACACTTGTATATCTCTAAGTGCATACACTGCATGTACATATTCAAAGCTATTGCTGTTTTGCAGCGTGTGCCTGTACCTTCAGTTTATTTATGCATTTCAAGCAGCTCATAGAAATTTGCTGCTGAATGTGCAGATTGTTTCTGCGGCCATTGCATTTATCATCATTATTGGGTCCACAATAAGGCTGATCCTAGCACTTCCCTCTTAACGCACTGTTTCAATGCTGTAAGTTGCTGCGTTGCTGACTGTGAATTCTGATCCTCAAAGATTTTTTTTATTGTATTCCCTCTCTGAATGCTAATGAATGACTTTATCTGTAAAACGAATAGCCATGAGGCTTCAGTGACCACATGTTTAAGTAAACGACTTTGATTAAGAGTTTTACACTATTTCCTAGTTCATTATTAAGTGAATTTTATCAATCAATAAATATTCTCCTGCAAACTTGGTCAGGGCCAGCTGGGTTTAAGAAATGAACTCACATAGTGAGCATAGCAAGAAAACAGTTAACAACATAGTGTGGTGGATTGCCGGCTTCTTGTTCCGGTCCTCAGCCCCAGGCCACCAGGAGGAGCTCTCCCGACAGCATGATCGTGCCCCGAGGTCTAGCAGGGCCTCATGGACTATGTAGTGTTTATACACAGCCCTGCTGGATACCTTGGGGACCACCGGGAGTCGCTGTAGGGGGGCTTGTGGGCTCTTATGTGCCCTATAACCTGGGAGTACGTCACGGTCACGTGACAGAAAGAAACGGCGTGCTCCCGGGTTGAAGAAACGGACTGTTTACCCGGACCCGGAAGGAATAAGGAACTGTGGACTGATTGGGCAGGAACACCTCCGGGTCAGGGGCAATAAAAAGACTCTGGGAAAGTCCAGACACTGAGCTGAGCTGGGAGGTAGAGGGGCGAAGTGTCTGGGCGAGGAGGAGAGAATATTATTGTAGTGTTTATTTAATTTATGAGTAGTGTGGAGGATGCTTTGTGCACGTTATTGGTATTAAATAAAGAAGTCTTGGACTTTTATCCAGTGTCTGGAGTCGTACCTGAGGGTTGGAGAGGTGGACAAGAGCCTCATTGTCACAATAGATAGTAACACGAGTGTCGTGTCTGGCATTCTGGTCCACATTTCTCCCCTTGAGAGTCTGCCATGGCTTCACTTTATCTGATATATTTCAGTGAACATACAGGCTGCTGCTCTTTTTTAGAGTGTACATCTCTGGAGTACTATAGACATGTGGAAGACACCAGTATCCACAATATATTCTCAACTGTCCTTCCATCCATTTTTAAATCTCATTTTTGGGTCTCAAGGTCTCAATTTCCATCTGTCCATGAAAGCATTCATCCATGAGTGTTCTCATCCTTAACAGTTAAGAATGGGAAATCACAGCATTTTCTAGAAACCAAGCACTAGGCATAGGTTATTAACAAGCCTTGGATGGGATGCCAGCAACACTCAGTTGCTCACTCAGAGATCAGTTTTTTGGACTGTCTTAGAGGCAAGAACTATCCCAGGATGGGATGCCAACTGTTTGCAGCATACTCAGATTCTGACGTGGTTACCAACCTTCCATCCATTTAGTCTTTCATCACTTTTCTGAACCCAGTTAGTGAGGTTTGAATTGAAGCAGGACCTATCCCAGTAGCTCAGGACTAGGCACAGGTAGGGACCAACCTTGGAGGGGATTGGCAGCTCCTTGTAGCACACATTGCTTTATAAAGGGTCCCCTTCCATCCATTTGTCAGTTATATGCTCCCAGCTGGTCTGGGTCAGAGGAGCCCAAAGCTTATTCCAGCAGTATTGTGCATAAAGCAGGGACCCACCCTGAATGACATGCCAATCTTTTTCCCTCCAAATTCCATCCATTTTTAGAACTGGGCACAAGGTAGGAGCCAACTGCAGATGCTCAAGCTTGAGCTTAACAAGAGGTGAAGATTCCATCAATGCGGACATGGGAAAAAATGCAAAATCAACAGCTGCCATCAATTTCAATAAAAAATTTGATTACTTAGTTTGACAACTATCCAGACAACTGAGGGACAGAAGAGCAAGAAGAAGGGGAGCGGGTGGGTACCATAAAGTGGCCATCATTTTTAATGAACTGCCTTAGAGGGGGGGTACTTTGAGCCTTATTTTGTATTTTTTAATATTTATGTTAACATTCCATAAGGTCATTTCTTGCTCAGTGAGCTGCACAAAGGCCTAACTTCATCAGAACAAGCAGACGTTCACAAGTGGAGTGTGGTGATGGGGGTCAGCCATCTAAAGGAAAGGACCCCTGTATTCAGACGCCAAGATGTCAGCTCTGTGAAGAAGAGGTTAAATTCATCCAGTTTGATATATCGCTCAAACGGATTTCATATTGTTCTTGTATGGCTGCCAGTGCGCTCCATTCTGGCCTCATCACGGAAGACTTAGAAAACCTCATTTCGTAGCCAGAATGATTTTCTTCCAATTCAATTCCCTGAGGCGGTCATGAAAACAGAAGTGATGATGATTTTTTTTTGGTCAGTGTTCAGTGCCGATGATAGCATATCTTGTTCTATACAATATTGGTATAATAGAAAAGAACATCTCTGTGCTGCAGCGGGTGGTGTACCACAGGAACAGCTGGACTATTTCTTTCATGTTTTAATTGCTTATCCATTTTCTGAGACCCCCTTTTTCCATAAGAAAATTGTGGGGATCCAGAGTCTAAGTCAGCAGCATCAGCTAAAAGACAGGAACCAACCCTGGACTCATCCATACCCAATTCATCTACCCAGCATGCTTCTGGGAACTAGGGTGACCCTGCAGAAGATGCCACATGTACACTGGGAGAGCTTTAAAAATGACACACAAACATGAGTGTCCCTGAACCAAGGACTCTGAAACTGTGAGGCTGCAGCACTACTTCCAAATGAATGCCTCAAGCAGGTGGATGGTGCCAGTGCCAGTGTGCACAAAGGTGACACCGTTTGATCTGCAGGACTCTGTGCAGTGGCCTCACCAATGCACGCACAGCTCTTGCTGGTAGCTTTTCTCCTGTTCAGTTTGACAGTCTGCTGCTGTTTTTCTGCACTCTCTGCTTCTTTGCTTCTGCAGCAAACGTAGGCTGACTCTGGCCTAAGCCTTAAAACTGGCATGTAAAGTGGGACAAACATTCTGTTGGGTTCATGGAGATGAAGAGTTAATATGGAGAAAGGGTATACAAGCAGTACTCGTGACTGAGATTTGATATCCATACAGATCCAATGGCCTTTCACTTTCCTCTGCCTTGGTCCAAAGTGACATCTGCCTGTTGAAATGTATTTGCAGTGATGGAAGTGGTGAGAGTTTAGCAGTCAAAGGTGATCACCGGAAGCTAGCTGTGTCTGTGCAAAGTAACAGCAGATGGGCGTTTCCTGCCAAATGTCTCTAATAACTGTACTTAAGACCACAGCGGTAATGTGCTTTAGGGAGCTTACACGTTAGTGTCCAGTACCTGATATGTCTCGTGCAGGATATCAAATATGTGTGGAAGTAGTGAGATTCAGGTAGCTCTTTCCATAAAACCATATTCCTGTCACGTACCTTGGGTAGAGATGGCAAAAAGACAATGTAGTTTATATGTGCGGAGTGTGAGCAATTTGATAACAAGTAGGCAGAAACAGTAGGAGCATGTCAGCTTCTTATAGTGGGGAGAGTGCAATCTGCACAAGGCTAGTGGCCTGTTGGGGGAGAGAGAGAAATAGACAGATATGAAAGGCACTATGACGTTAAAGGCACTTTATCATAGATAGATTGATTTAATTTTTAAAATTTTAGAAACTAAATATGAATATAAAAAGTGCCTTTAAGGTCCTTGGGGTCTGGTAACATGATATGGTTTGACTCATTTACAAAAGCTCCTGGTGGTTTTTCCATTCACTGATGGCGCAAACTCGTTTGTCATGCAATTGTGGTATAGTAGCATTGCGTAATAGGAAAAGGACTACCTGTGGGGAGTTTCACTTGTGTCTCAGTGGGCTTTCCTGTGGCCATTCCTTCAATATCCCACGCTGTCTACATTAGGTCACCTGCAGACTTTAAATAGCCATGGAATTAGTGAGTGAAGATATAAGTGTGTCTTGTGCATTCTTTCTAGGGATTACTTTCTACCTTGTGCCCACTGCTGGGTGAGGTTTCAGCCCTCCCATAGCCATTTCAAACCTGCAGAATTCATTCAGGTGGCTCTGGGTGCGAAGCTGCAGCCAACCATGGATGGGGCACGAGGCCATTGCTGGTCCTGTTACAGTATGTTATGCAGCTACATGGATGTGTTTCTATTTATTTATATGTGTATGTATGTGTGATATTTATATATATATATATATATATATATATATATATATATATATATATGTATATATATATAAAAGACACTATACAATAAATAGATGGATAGATATGAATAGCATTATGTGATAGATAGATTGATAGATATGAAAGGCTTTTTCTAGCAGTTGGATATGAAAGGCACAACATAATAAATAGATCCATCCACCTCGACTACAATTTGCCCTAGATTGTAGGCTAACTGGTCCTTAAACATGTCATATTAATTTTTAGGCTCATTTCCATGAGCTTATGCTGCTACAGTATTTTACTTTAGGCTGTTTGCTTTTTCCATATGTAAACCTTTCAGTGTCTCTTCTTTTCCATGCATGTGCCTCCAGCATCCAGGTGGAGGCTGCAGACACTTCATGATAACATGGTAAAACCTGGGCTCCAGTGTCGACACTCACACTGGCAGGAGCTCATGAACCATAATGATTACGACCATCCCCACCCATTACGTGGACTCTTCTGTCTTCTGCCATCTGGCAAATGGTATTGGAGTTTCCACTGTTTCTGCATAACTGAATAATACTTTCATACCACAGGCCATCAGAATTCTCAATGCACAAAAATGTCTAGTTCCTGTTTATTCAGTGACATTCCAGAATACTACCTCATTTTATGTTTTATATACTTACCATAATGCACTTTGAACTTTTTCGTTAGCACCTGCACTTTATCTTTTGTTTACTGTCACAACAGGCATAACCTTATACTCATCAATCACACGGTGTGATTCAATGCTGCCAGTTGCAATATGGAAGATTTAAATCCCTTTCACACTATACTGTTACATTGTTGTGTTGTCTGTTTATGGTATTGTTTGTGTTGTACGTTGCATGTTGCTATATCTTGCACTAGGGCTCATGGAGATACGTTGTCTCGTCTCACTGTGTACGTATACACAGTCACTGATGACCTTAAAATGACCTTAACTTGACCTACTGCAGCCCAAAAATAACTGCACACAACAGGAATGCAACAGAAACTGAAGTTCACTGGGCACTTGTCATGACACGAGTTTGCATGATCTCCCTGTCTGTGTGTGGGTTTTTTCTCCCACACTCCTAAATTTTCACTAGTTAAGTTTATTGATGATTCCTGACGCTGGGTCCATGAGAATGTGTTGGCCCTACAATGAGCTGGTTCTGGCCATGTATCGAGTGCTGAGGGGATAGGCACCAGCCCTCCATAACCTAGAATTAGATGAAGTGCTATGTTATATTATGTTTTCTATTTGAAGTCTGCAGTCAAGGTAACACAATGTGTGTTTTTGCATGTGTGCAGGGGGAGGTTGCTGTTTAAGCAGGCACATTCCACTGTTACTGATAATTATAAAGTGTGTCTAAGGAAGACTAGCTGGACAATAAACCCCTTAGTCAGCCCCTATGCATAAGCACTGGGTATTATGAAGGTGGCAGGTGTGCACAATACGTGTGAAGGGAATTACTGGAAACAGAAGGCAATTGGTGCTTCCGCATACTGGGTGGATGAGCTGTAGGCTTCTGAAGTGAAACAGGATCGGTAAACAGAACATCTACAATATCCAAAAAATACAGCATAGAAAAAGCCTGTGAGAAAAAGGTCCTGAATCATTTAGTCTTTATACTGCACTGTCTATAGTGACTACTGTGAGATGTCAGATCAGCATTAGAAGAAACTAAACATCACAACTTACAACAATCAGTGTCTTTGAGCAGGGATGACGGTGGGAGCTATATTCCTATACTTTCTTGTAGTTGTTGCACAGTCTGAGGTTAAAACAATTTTTTTCTTGTCCAAATTAATCTATGAATTTGGAACATTTCATCTTTTACCTAGATAGAAAGACAGAAAGCACTTTAATTGTGGGAAATTTGTTTTTTTACAGAAGCCCAATAAACAAATATTATATTATGATAAGCAACAACCCCCTTCTCAAATACACACCAAAATGACCTGGATAAAGAAAAAAAAAGGAAGTCACAATCATAGAGAGGCAACAGAAACAAAAATAAGAATTTCAGTTGTGACAGTGAATTTGAACTTTTACATGTTCATTTACTTGCATTTCCTATATAAGAACCCTAAAGAATGTAACAACCTCAAAATATATATCAATTATATAAAAAATAGTTATTTTTAGTTAATTGTGATATATAGTTATTGTCTAATTAATTATGAAATTATGTTTTGTCATTACATCTTTTTTTTTTTTTGAAGTTTTATTAATTTTATTGCAACCCATACAAATCAATCAATTTTTTACAAAAAGAAAAATTGAGTTAAGGACAAATCGATCCCCACCCCTGAGAGAGAGAGCAAGGCAAACGGCGTGAAATTTAAGGCTTGTAAACATACCTAAATTAATAAATTTGATAAGCCAATAGAGATGAATGCAGAAGACAAAGAAATACGGAAATAATTGATTCCTCTGTGCTTTAAGAGCTTATTTTAAAATATTACTGATTAGATCCTGCCATGTTTTGAAAAATGTCTGTACGGATCCTCTTACTGAGTATTTGATTTTTTCCAATTTCAAATAGTATAACACATCGGTTTCCTACTGAATTAAAAGAGGAGAGTTTGGGTTCTTCCAGTTTATCAGAATAAGTCTGCGTGCCAAAAGTGTAGTGAATGAAATCACAATTTGTTTGTCTTTCTCCACCTTAAACCCATCTGGAAGAGCCACAAACACAGCTGTTAATGGGTTAGGAGGGATTGTGAGACCAAGGCTGTCTGAGAGGTAATTAAAATTTTTTGTCCAGAATGATGTTAATTTGGTGCAGGCCCAGAACATGTGACCCAGTGAGGCTGGGACTAGGATGCAGCGTTCGCAGGTTGGATCATGCCCTGGGAACATTTTGGAGAGTTTTAGACGATCATTACATCTTTTAATAACAAAGCATCTATCGCTTTACTTTTCAGGTTCATCCATTTGTTGAACCTATTTTTTCCACCACAGGATTGTTGGTAGTTGTGGTCTATCCCAGCACTACCAGTTAACAAGCGCATATACACACACACACACACAGACACAGAGTTTGCCGGGATCACCTGTCGTGTGTGTCTTTGAATTGTATAAAGAAACTGATGTCCCTGCAGGAAAATCACATAAAATAAGGAAAGCAGCAAATATATGCAGAAAAATAGGCATTAAATCAGAATCCAGCCTCTCTGAGACAGCAGCACATAAACTAAGAATGTCTGACTAGTCCAGACCTCCACAGCGTTCTGTGCAACTCTCTCATTCCTTTGCGACTTTATTATATGTCGACAGATATTACATGTGAGGTTTCTTCTCGGGTCCGGGTGATAGTTCTGTCTGCAGCTGTTATTTGGGTGGTTCTCAATTAGGCCTGGACTTTACAATGTGCTGTTATGGACTGAGATGCACCAAGTATATATCTCTACAGGACGTTCTACTCTGATCTTCAAGTAGGTGGAACGATAATTAGTTTTGGCTTTTAGGGCAGGGAGTTGGATGGGTCGCTGCCTCTTTATTATCCATTGGTGGATGTTACAAGTGAAGTTTCCACTCAGGTCTGGCTGACAATTCCAGCTGTAGATGTTATTTAGGAGGTTCTCAGTTAAGACAAAACTTTGCAAAGGTGCTGTAACAGATTGAGGTACAATCTAAATAACGATTCATGCAATAGCAAATAGTAACTAATGGCAACACTCTAATTTAAGTTGATATTAAAACTGACCAGTTTACTTTGCCATTGTTGGAAATACCTGCCAGACAACAAATGCAAACTGAGAACAAGGCATGGCTACACTCATGCTATTTCCCTGCAGTGTGTATCGGCAATGGCCGTAGCACTTCTTTTTTTGATTCCTGGTACGGCTTGTCAAAGTACCCATCCCACCCCACCACCGGATTGGCTACAGCTGTTCAAGCATCATCCCCCCTCCTAGCCTAGCATTAGAAGACCTGGCATTATAGCTGTCAGCCCGCTCGGCTTATAGCAGCTACAATACTGAGAGAAAAATAATCTTTATGGTTCGGCCTGGAAGAGGGAATCAGCTCTATCATATGTCACACACACTTTTGAATTAATATAAAAAAGTGAGAAATTCACATAGTGGAATATTGCGGAATTTCTCTGCAGAACTAGGGGGATAGTGGTGCTCTACTGTTTCACAGCTTCAGAGATTTGGATTCAGTAGAGGTTTAGGGAGTCATCGGAATGCTTTATGTATAGAATCTGCTCATCTCCCAACCCTCAAAGTGCCCATGTTGGCCTTCTCCAGATATGCTTAAGTATTCCAACTTTTTCAAGACATGCAGGTTGATTGTTGACTCTAAAGCCAGCCAGATGTGAGGGGGTCTGGGTGTGCGTTAAGGTTTGCCTGTGTAGGATTGCCATCACATCCATCCTAGATCTTTTCTAGTATCCAGCACTGTCAGAATGATGTCCTGCTTCTTGCAGCCCTGTAACCAGAGTATTGGTCCTGAAATTTGGATTGATAATAAAATATAAAGGCTCCACGTTGGCTCAGCATAATGCTGCCTCACAGCAATTGGGACATGGGTTCAGTTTCAGCTGTCTGCACATTCTCCTTTTGCTTGTGTGGCTTTCCTTCATGTAATCTTGCAACATCCTATGATTGTGCATTTTAATGAGTGTACCTTGCAGTAAATTGGCTCCTTTTCCCCATGACCTTATAAAAGAATAAGTAGACTTACAAAATGATGGAGGAGTTCAGGAAAGAGTTCACTCTTTTATCAGCTTCACATTTGCTTTTTTTTTTGTTCTGTCTTTGGACACCTATGGTCGATAGTTTTTTGTTTGTATATACTGTAAAAAAATAATTTTGCCATTCTTAGCTATTTTAATCCTTTTTCATTTTATTAATAAAAAATTGATCAAGTAGTTAATAGAGTAAAGAAATGAAACCGTGTGAACAGCTAACTAGAGACCTCAGGTTTGAAATTGGTTAGATTTCAATCCAGCAGCCCCCGTGTTCTCAAACTAATCTTGGCTGACAGAAGAGACAGTCTTGTAAAAAAAGCTTTTCCCATTTTTCTGATAACAGGTGAGAAATGAAGACCCTTCTCTTCAAAGAGAGCCTTTGGCACAAGAGAGCGCAGCAGCAACATCTCAGAGGAGTGTGAAGAATGAGGTAATTCTGACTCACCAAGGCCACGCTGCTCAAATGGTGTAATACAGATTGAACAAGGCGGTGCAGCCTGCATTATTTCAGTGTTCAGGAACGAGACAATGGCATTTGAATTACATGCAGCTGCTTTAACAATGTCATAATACTCCGATGATGTTGTTCCAGGCAGGAATGCAGCTGTTGAGGAGCACAAGGGGATAATATGGCACCTCGTTTTGTCTTAGACAAGCAGGCAGAAAGCTAGACTGGCATACAAAGTAGGAGTGTTTGGCAAAGCACTGGCTGTACGAGAAAGACACCATGGAGATTCAGATGCTGAAGAAGCAGTCAATTCATGGTGCTGTTTAAGCAGAATCATATGGGCTAGGCAGCCATTTGTTATTTGAACCATGCTATTCTCTCTAAATGAAGTAACTCTTCTAGGATGAATACTTTATTGCTCTATTAGGAGCGTTGACTTGAGAAGTAAAGATGTCAAACATACACCTACTAAGTACTGAATTAGAAACATAAATAGCTTGTATATAAATAGTAACTTTTTAACAATAAATAGAGGACCAGACTATTCCAGCACTAGCTTAGTGGTGACTCAAAAGTCATCTGACGTGTTATGTGATCTTATCCCACCTCTTTAAGCTTCTGAGATTTAATCATTCAAATCCTTTTAATTGCAGACTTTTATCTTCAGTGTTGTGAAAGCTAAAGGGCGCTTCATAGAAGATCTTAGTGGTAGAACTTTGCTGTGGCTTTGACTCTGGGATGTTTCTTGGATGAATTGAATAACCTGTATCCTAAATAATATTAAGATCCACTATTAAAATATATGCTTGTCTCAGTAATGCATGTCAATTTAGAATGAGGATCATGGAGCATTATTGGAGTGATATATCACAGATAGGCCTCTGTCATTCATAGTGTAACATTGGGGTTAATATATAATAGTCTGTACCATATTTTAATATTAAAACATGCATCCATCTAAATCATTGGTACCATTCATTACTAAGATCATGCATCCTATCTACTGTATGTTTCATGTATATGTATAATTAGTATCTGCTTTGTAATTATATGGAATTTAAAAAATATACCCATACAAAGCACACCATTTAATAACTGGATCATTGCCCTGAAGATGTATAACCTCTTTAATAAAATACCCATACGTGACATTCATCAACCATAACATAAAATATACAGCTTTCTAAGCAATGCATGTCCTTTATTGTTAGGGTCATTAAATACTGCAGTGCGATAGGCAGCAATATTACACTCCTATATACAGCAATTACAGTATACTCTTATGATTGATATATAACCATATCTTAATTTACTTCTTACATAATTTTAAACAAAACATCCATCTCAATAATCCATACCACTCTTTACTATTGGGTTATGCATTATTTTTTTAAATGGTGTATCTTATTTAATCAATTTAATATATAATGCTCTGTATCACATGTAATATAAAAACATAGAGTATATAATTCCATCCGTAGTGTTTCATACACTTTATGGCCACAAGTTTTTGCTTACCTGATCTTCACATGTATATGAGATTGTTGGACATCCCATTCTAAATCTAGGGGCATTAATATTGAATTGGCCCCCAGTTTGTGGCCGTTAAAACCTCCATTCTTCTTTCCACAAGATTTTGGAGTATGTCTGTTGGAATCTGTGCCCATTCATCCAAAAGAGTATATGAGAGGTCAGGTGCTGATGTCAGATGAAAAGACCTGGCTCATAATTGGTGTTCCGATTCAGGAGGTTTGAGGTCATGACTTTCTGCAGGTCACTCGAGTTCCTCCACAACAAACTTGTCAAACCATGTCTTTGTGGATCTGGGGCACAGTCGTTTTGGAAGAGAAAAGGGCCTTCTGTAACCGTTCCACACAAAATTCGAAGCATGCAATCATCTAAAAGTTTTTTATATGCTGTGGCTTTAAGTGTACCCTTCACTATAACCAAGGGGCCAAGCCCAAGTCTTTTTTCCTCCTCCACCAAACTTAACAGTAGGCACAATGCGGACTAGAAGGTCCTGGCATCCTCCAAACACAGATTCATCCATCAGACTGCCAGATGGTGAAACGTGAATCATCGCTCCAGAGAATGCAGTTCCACTGCTGTAGAGTACAATGGTGGCATGCTTTACACCAATGCAAACAGTACTTGGCATCACTCATAGTGATCTTAGGCTTATATGCAGCTGCTTGGCCAAGGAATCTCAATTCATGAAGGTCCTGATGCACAGTTCAAGTGCTGATGTTGCAGTTTGGAACTTCGTTGTGAGTGATGCCACAGAGGGTAGGCGATTTTTATGAGTTTGTGGTTCAACACTATGAGTTTGTATGGCCTACCACTTCTTGGGTTGTTTCTCAATGCTTCCATTTCATGATAGAAGCACTTACATACAGTACAGTTGACCAGGGCAGATTCAGCAAAGCATAATGTTAATGTACTGCCTTGTGGCAAGGGTGGCATCCTATGACAGTGTCATTGTCACTGCCAATGTCCCTGATCTGTTCAGCAATGACCCCTTCTACTACCGGTGTTTGACAATGGAAATTGCATGGTTATGTCCTTGATTTGATGTGCCAAAACACCTGAACTTAGTCATTTGAAGGAGGTCTCCACATACTTTTTGGCCATATAGTGTTAACTGTATAATGTAAAGTATACCCATACAATACATTCCATCTGCTACAATGTAAAATATACATCAAAGTAATCCAAACCATTTACTGTTAAAGTCACATTATACTACAGTGTAATATGGAGCAATATTCCACACCAGAATTATTTAGAGTGTAGAACTATGGTAATAGGATAACCTGCAATATATTCAACATACAAAATATACCTTAATCTCAATAATTTGGGCCATGTATCCATTACTCAAATAATTAGACATATATAAACAAAAGACCTGTGTGTGTGTATAGAAAAGTCTGGTCTGCTTACACTCAACTACAGCCACTAAATAACACATGCATGCACTTTGAGATTTTTCAGGCACTTACATACACCTTACTTCTCACTACGAAAAACCTGTGTGCAGCAAATGCCGCCATGCAACAACAACATCATGCTAATGGCACAGATTAAGAGACACAACGTTGAAACTAATCAAACATCATGGCTCAACAATGTGCAAGTGAAACACCTCAGCAATGGAGGGCAAGGCTTGAAGTTTTCACTAAAAACATTGTCTATCTGGAGGTATTTTCTTGAAACAAAGATTAATAGGACTCATATGCCAGTGACACGGCTAAGATATGATATCGCCAGTGTCTTCTTATGAGAGCCAGTGCAGCAGTAAGCGCAGGTGGGTCCACGTCCTCTTCACTGGGTAATTCTTAAGAGGTAGCTGACGACTCTCCAAGGTTGCGAATATAGTAAAACTGCCTGGGAGTCTTAAGGTTGTTTTTTGTCCCGAAAACCACACACAGCTAGTTTATTATATATAACCTGTGCAATGTCAACCCATTAGACAATCTGTGTTATATATAAGGTAGAAAACACCGAACATAAGAAATTTGACAAATGAGAGGAGTCCATCAAGCCCGTTTATTTAGCCAATAGCTATGCCATCCCAATCTACCATCCAGATACTTCTTAAAGCTTGTTAAGGTTTCTCCTTCAACTACATGACTCATTAGGTTATTCCAGATTCCCACCAGTACTGTTGAATTGTGCCACTGCCTAGCTGACACACTACAAAGTGACTTATGATGAAATTGTGTCCAGCTGATGTCTGAATGACGGCCAGAATGACGTACAGTTAGGCTTTGGCTGGTTTTGCAATATTTCAGCCCAAATATTGTTGTGATGCCTATAAGGTTCTTTACTGGGTTGGGTGCTTACATCATTTCCTAGATGGAATATGGTTAGGAGACTTTGTACATCAAAGATTAAAAACACTCACTTTTCTGATTATAGTGGAGATGCTGAGCATGTGCACTTAGGAAATATGAAGGTTATTTTATGGAATCAATTACAGACAATGAACAGATTTCACACTTCTGTTGCTTCTCCTGAAGCTTTTTCATCACTGCACATGAAGTTTTCAACCAGGCCGACACACAGACATGCTGGCCATGCGGGATGATATCCACTTTAGGGCAGGAGAAGACAAATGCAGCTTTTATTGTGACTAATGGAGCTTCCAGGAGTGTTTTTATTTTTGCAATGAAGGCTGAGCAGGCAATGGTCCTGGCTGCTTTAGCCATAGGCGGGACAGATTTGAAATGTGTGCTGTTGACTGTGTGTTTTAACAGATTACAGATTAATGGAAGTTGTAAACTTTAAGAATCCAGTGAGGGACCATGAAGTAAAACCTTCCAAACAGTGTCAGCTAGTTTATGATGATTTCCTTTATAAAGCATCATCCCAGTAGGTACTGCCCCATTACATTTTATCTTCCTTTTCAAGGTGGAATGCAGTACAGATAAAATTTTGGGTCTTCCTATTCATTAATAAGCCAATAGGCAAACAATCAGTGCCATTTTTCTGTCCTACCCCAGAAGTCTGTTTTCTGATGGTTACCTATTAGTTTGAATCTATTTTGTCCCATTTGAGATCATGAAGCAATGTCCCACTGTGCATGGTGGCCTGGGTGATTTGCATAAAGTAACAATACACTGCAGGCCAAAATACTTTACTTTTATGCCTTCTTTCTATGCACTCCATTCATAAGAATAAGAATGCCTTTATTGTCACTGTATTTAGATACAATGAAATTGGAAAGCCTCACCAGTATGGTGTCTCAATGCAAAACACTTTTTTAACACAGTTTAATAAAACCACCATACAATGCAAACACACCCACCCATAGACCCATACTAACACAAAGACTGTAGATGTGGCATTAACTTGGAGCGTTAGTTGGGCTTGGAATTCAGTTAAGCCAGAATCAGGGCGACATGTTATGATCCAATGTTAAGTATTAAGCCCAAATAACACTCACACAGGATAGTATTCTGCTTCCATCCATTGGATGAAATAACATTATGCTACAAAAAATCAAAAATATTTCTGTGCATTGTGCCTCTCAAAGGTAACTCATCAGGATTCATGAGTGATGCGGAGAATTCAACCAAAACATAATGGCATGTGAACAAGAAACCATAAAGCCAGTTGTAGAACAAATTGAAACTGAAACATTAGTTGAATCACATGATGATGATGATGATCTGAATAGGTCATCAAATGCTGACACGGATAATGAATCTGATGCATATGGTACTGCATGACTGAACCGCTGTGATATGTCTGGTGAATTCACAATGCAGCAACTATCGTTTGTTTCAGGGAAAATGTGAAAAGTCACTAAGCTTTGCGCTGAGGAAACTTACAATAACACAATGGCCACGTCCACCATATGGATCAGGCATTGACATTATGCTGAAGCACCAAAAAAATGAATTATGGAATGTGTGCAAAGAAACACACTTCTACGGTCCTGAATACAACATCATGCTGTGCATAGGTGACTGTTTCAAAACACTTCAAATGACAAATGTGCACTAAATCTGCCTCAATAGAGCTGTAGACACTAGACATTCCCTTTTTACTGTATTCATACGGATGTTTTTGGTATTTCCATGCTTAGGTTACATATAATAACATGTTTTCTTGTTGAGTTTGTAACTATTTTTTCCAGGGGTAAGCATAACACTAAATAGGTTAAAGAAAAGGGAGATTCCCAGTTAAAATGATATAATCCATAGATCAGCATATACTGTAGTACTACGCCATGTTAGCATAAACAACATAAAAACTATGACCAACAACAGGAGACCATTCAGTCCATTAAGCTTTTTGTTTAGCTAATAGCTAAGCTGTCCCAATATTTCATCCAGACACGTCTTATAGAAAATCCAGGTTTCTGATTCAACTCCATGACTTTGGAGTTTGCTCCAAATTCCCACAACTCTTTGCATAAAGATTTTCTCCCTAGCTTCAGTCTTAAGTGCACTTCCACTTAATCAGCAGATTTGTGGGAGAAATGAATGACTGAAACTGTACACTGAAGAGAGTCTGTACTCATCTTGTTTTAACCCTCAAAGTGTTGTTGATTAGATGAAGTGATGGCGCTTCTTTGTTGTGTCCAAGGCATAAGTGTAGGCGACTTTGTATCAGCATACATCAAAGAATTTACTGCAAATTCTATATTGAAATTAAAGTGTTCAAGCCAGCTGTAGACCCCATGCAGTCATTTTCTGAATTCTGTGACTAAGATTCCACAGTTTCTTATATGGGCATACAATAAATTGACTATATAAGTAACATCATTTGAAAAATGATGAATGATCCTACTTTGATGTGTGTTCACAATTTTAGCCTGTGCAGGGCACCTCTTTGGCACTCCTTTATTAAATGTGGTGTTACATTACATACTAAGAACACTAACCAGCAGACCACTGCAACTTTCTACTATTCTTGCTTCTCAGAAGAAAATGGTACTTCTGGAAGACTCCACTCTTCTTCTGTCATGTCCTCCATCCTTTTTAGAGCTGCTGTTGAACCCAACCATGGGAATGTAAAGAGATCTACAGAACTACTGACAGACAGTGATGGAAGAGGCCCAATGAATTCTTTATGGATGAAATGTGACTAATTTGATAAAAGGTTAATAGATAGATAGATCTTGACAGAAACACAGGTGATGTGTGACTCTTTTGGAGAACACTGGATACACTGGAGAAAGGATATTACTATCCCAACTACAAAAAGATGTGCAGAAGTCATACTGAAAAACTGTTTTTCACCCTCAAAGAGAAAATCTTTTTTTTTTTTACATTTTAACTCTGGTGGCTGACAAACAGGACACAATCTAGTGCCTGAACCCTTTATGTTTTTTGACCTTCTTACATCAATTTAAACACTATATGATAGATAGAACAAGGCTCTATATTAGACAGATGGGTACAATAGATTTTCATGACTTCTGCCTCAACGCTGCAGAATATGACAAGCCCTATAAAGTGATCACATGAGCACTCATAGCTGGAAACTGGCTAGCCAATCACCTTGCCTCAGGTCACAAGTGGTAAAATTATTCACATTCTATTTCAAAATTGTGTATTTTTTATCTAAAGATCATTTTCTTAACCTTTGTTTCCCTTTTTTACAAAGCCTAAGTATGACTATGGTGATTCCGTGGCTTACCTTGTCAGATGAAAAGGCTGGTTGGCACTGTGCCCTCTCTTCTAACTGCACCTGCACTAACTGTTTGCATCCAGTTGGCAGTGATGAAGGCCCGGCATGTATTCAGTCATGACCCGGGGTGCCTGCTAGTTTAAATCAATTACAGGTACTGTAACGCTGTCACTCGGAACCATTTGGCCAGCCTGAAATTTCACAGGTTGAATCAACAAATAAAAAAATCAATTTCATATGTGTTATAAAAAGGTATTGATTCCTTTGTGGTGCTGCTCCAAAAAAGCATAAATGAATAGAGCAAGACTGTAGTGTCTTTACTGTACTGTATATACATCTGTACATCTACTGGACCACTGACATATACAGAAGCCTGCTAGGTTATTGACAGCACTCACTCTGTGAAGATGTTATCATGACATGCATTTAAAGAAAGCCATTTGGAAGTGAGCTTCTCATATCAGACTGTAATGAATGACATTAAATCTGGTTTATGTAAAGATGAGTGAATGTCAGTAAATCCAGTAAAGTAAACCCTTCAAATGCACTGATTGCACAAGTAATTATGTATGATTGGCAGCCAGTACTGCTGGAGAGCTTTTAGGCAGGCCTATCTTCCTGCTGCGCTCCATGGGATTCTAAGTGCAAATGTATGTGTGTGTGTGTGTGTGAGTGTGTGTAGATACTGAAATATCCATCCATCCATCTTCAGCTCTCCTTAATCCAGTTATCAGGCTTGACATATGATGGACTTGAAGTGGAATGCCAGTCCATCACGGGGCACACCCACACCATGCCAATGAACATAAGTACTGCAGCATTTCTTTAAAGTGTTGTTTTTTTTATTAATAAGAATTGCCATTTGATTAGTGAAAGCAGACTTTAAGGGCTTTGTAACATCGCACTCTTGATTTTGAATCTGCACTCCCAATTTCTTTCTTGCAGAGCTTATCAGCCCACCTTTCTTATCTGAAGAGCAGTGAAGATGAGAGGCAAACTCTGAGGAAACACTTATCAAGTACAAGGTCAGTAGTTCATCTCATGTTTTTGGCTCATAATGAGAATAAAACGTGTTTGGCAGATATTGCATTAACAAGCTATAATTACTACTTTTATGATTTTGCTGACCTTTGCCCTGAAGTTGTTTCATTTTTTGTTGTGCTCACATCTTCTGATACACTGTACAGATTTAAAGGAATGTCAATTTCAGGCTTGAACGGTGGCTTAAAAAGGGTTGCATTTACACATCTTTTTGCTTTTAGAATGTTTTCTAATATACACCAACATTAAAACCACAAACAAGTGAAGTGAATAACTTTGATTATCTTGTTTCAGTGGTACCTGTCAGTGGTGGAATATATTAGACAGAAAGTGAAAATTCAGTACTTGAAGGTTAGTCGGAAGCAGGAAAAATAGGCAAGCATAAGGATCTGAGCGACTTTGACAAGAAAAAAATTGGGATGTCTACATGATTGTTTCAGAGCATCTCCAAAAGGGCAGGTCTTATCGGGTGTTCACAGTAATCTGTGGTTAGTACCAACCAAAAGTGATCCTTCAAAGGAGAAACGGTGAACCAGTGACAGGATCATGGGTACCCATGGCTCACTGATGCATGTGGAAATGAAGGGTAGCCTGTCTGGTTCGATCCCAGAGAATAGCTACTGTAGCACAAATTGCTGAAAAATGTAATGTTAGTCATGAGAGAAAGGTGTGAGAACACGCAGTGCCGTGTAGCTTGACCAGTCAGTGTCCATGCTGACTCCTGTCCACCACCAAAAGCACCTGCAATAGGCACATGAGCACCTGAATTGGACCCTGAAGCAATGGATGAAGCTTGCCTGGTCTGATGATTCACGTTTTCTTTGAGATAATGTGGAAGGTCTGATGTCTGTGAAGAAATGGCAGCAGGTTGTACTTTGAGATGATAGAAAGCCGGTGGAGGCAGTGAGATGCTCTGAGCAATGTTCTGCTGGGAACTCATGCGTCCTGGCATTCATGTGGATGTTACTTTGACATGTACCATCTCCCTATAAGTTGTTGTAGACCACACAAACCCCATCATTGCATCAGTATTTCCTGATGGAAGTGGCCTCTCTCAGCAGGATTATGTGCCCTGAAGCATTGTTGAGGAATGGTCTAAGGAACTTGACAAAGAGTAAAAGGTCTGGCCTACAGATTCCTCTGATCTCAGTCCAATCCAGCATCTGTGGTATGTCTCGGAAAAACAATACATGTAGGCCCCATCTTGCAACCTACAGGACTTAAAGGACCTGCTGCTAACGGCTTGGTGCCAGATACTGCAAGACACCTTCAGAGGTCTTGTGGGGTCCATGCCTCGATGGGTCAGTGCTGTTTTGACAGTACGAGGGAGGCCTACAAAAATATTAGGCAGGTGGTTTTAATGTTGTAACTGATCAGTATATATGTTTGACTATCTGAGGTGATGTCACTTTTCATACTCACCCTGTGACTCTGAATTAGTTATATGGCTGAATTTCACACTTGCCTATAGCCATAGTTTGTTCTTGTCTCTGAGGTTACTAGTAACGTCACCATTATATTCCATCCATCCATTCCTGAACTCCCCTAACCCATTTGAAATGGAGCTCAGCCTGGTGGCCCTGTGTAGTTGGTGCAGGGTAGGATCCTCTTAATTGTTCTTAAATGATCACCTATTCATACAGTAGTGTCTAAGACTAAATGGATAATTTCTACCACCCCTTTAATGAAGAAAGCAGTGGCTCATTAAATTGATATTTAAAGTACCATCTACTAAATATCCTGTTTTTCACAAAAATGTGCATTGTGAATGGTTAACATTATAAATGGCAGTGGTGGTCAAGATAGCAAGGCCGCATGATATGACACATTTAAATGTGTTTAATGCAATTCTCAGAAAACACGTTCTTTACCCAAGAGCAAGTCATACTGCCCTGAGCATGGGGCTACTTTAAGGACAGTGGTCAGACTAGTGGAAGTTGCAGTCCGTTTTGGTAAGCATGCGAAGATGCGAAAAGCAAAGCTTAAGCTAGCAGAAAGCACCATGGGTCCAGCTTCAAGTCTTTCAATAACTGAGTTCCAGGGGGCTTTAGTGAGATGGCCCTGCCTAACACAGGAATTGTGAGAGAATGAAGTCAGATAAGAAGTTTAACTGGCAAGGGACAGTCAGAGTGAAAAGAAATTAAACCTCCTGCCCTATGTGTGATTAAAGTGCAGGAGGCACTAGCATGGGAACAAAGGAGAGAGCAGAGCAGTGGCATACAGCAGCAAAAGGCTTGGCCACCTTATCAGTACTTGTCTTAGTGTCATTGATCTTCCACTTCTTTTGTTGTTATGACCTCCTCCCTGATTTATTTACTGTAGTGAAAACAAATAAACGACTACCAGCAGACTTTTGGATAAATGTGGCATCGAAGTGCAAAAGAAAACAGATGTGTGGAGGAAACAGGGAAAAAAAGAAATCATTAATGTTATTTCCCTGTACTGCTCTGATTTGAAACGGATGCTTATAGCAGGCTTATTCTTTTGAGCTGACTTGTGTCATTTTTCTTTCATGCATTTGTGAAAGCAAGGCCAGCTAGACAGGTAAGGGCTGGAATTTGAATATTTCCAATCTATCAGAACAGAAGGAGACACCACTGGGGGACTAAAAGGTCCATCCATCTCATAAATCTGCTTCTCCCAGCTCTGTGGTGCAGGAAGCTGGAACCAAGGCAGAGAGAGTATCAAATAATATTAAACTAACTTTATTATATTATATTATATTATATTATATTATATTATATTATATTATATTATATTATATTATATTATATTATACCAGTAAAGGCGAGCTGCATGATAATGTGCAGTGAATACACTTGACTTGAGCATTTCTAGTTTTCATACTCTTTCTCTGTACTTTTAGCATTCGTTTGCTCAGAGGTTGATGTGCTTGCTGCTTCAACCTACCTCAAGAATGATTTAAGATATGAAGAGGTAGGGGAAGTGATGGCGATGGTGGAAGGGATCAGAACGGCGCCTGTACATATGCGCCGCACAGCCACCCTGCTGAGAGTTGATTCTACAATAACATAAAAAGAGGAATACCCTTGAAGGTCAATCATCACCCTGAAAGCAGACAGTAGACATCACATAAAATATGAGCCATTATTATTATTCTCATTATGAGCTGTTTAGTCAAACGGTTTGCGTGCTACAGGTGATTTAAAATCCTGGACAGACAAACGAACAGCCACGGTAGCGTATTATATATAAAGATTATATTATATTATATTAACTGTACCCCGTGGCTTCACCCACTTTAAAAATCAATAGATGTTGACACTATATCTGATCGTGTTCAGCTCTGGTAGGAAAGCGTTCCCTGCGTGGGGAGAAAAGCACATGGCCGTGATATCTGTGGCAATCAGCAGCTACCCTCTAAAACACATGGAACTCTTATCTCTCTCTCTCAAAAACATCAAATGTTATTCCTTAACAATCTGTAGATGAATATGTCTGTTGAACAAACAGGTATCGCTAGATAAGCAGAGGCAAGGTGCACTCCAACACATGGTGAGACGTAGACTAACTCGAACAGAGGCTGGCTAATGAATGAGGAAGGCCCCGCCCCCCTGCTCTCGGCCCATAGCCTCTCTGTTGGATTTGCATAAATACATCAGTACCACATGCAAACTATGGTACTTAGCGTGATGAGAGAAGTTGCAAAATCAACCGGAATGTTCAAGCAAATTCTAAAAAGCAACCAGATCTAAATCCGTTAAGTAATTCTCTTGTGAAAGCGGACAGACATACAGGCAAAATGCACTTGGACCACAAAATTTTTAAAACCGTTTCTTAGTAAGCACCTATGGGCCAAGGGTAACCTACATTCCAAATTTCAAGTCCCAAGTCCTCATGGTTCAGGAGATTTTGTGATGAGTGAGTCAGTGGTATTTGGCTTTTGTATATGTAGATTACTGTATATTATATTATGCTAAGGCTTGTGTCTGTCTGTCACACAATTACTTGTGAATTACTGGGGCTAGAACCTTGATCTTGGTCTTAACCATAAGCTTACAACATAATGCACATTGATGAATCAATAAATTTGGGTAGCGGCAACCTTTGTAAAGTTATCTGGGTTCATGTCTTTTTTTAAGGCAAACTTTATAGGTAAAGTGATTGAATAGGTGGCATGGCAGAAAGAAAAACAAGATTCTCATAATCTGCAGAGCATGAGGTAAATTGCAAAAGCCAATTATGTGATAGTAAAAATTAAAATGAGAATTCCAGTGTCCACTGCCCATGAAGCACTAACAGTACAGTGTGGCGATAGCGTGGTGCTTGTAAATGCTGCAGCTGGAACCTTGGTCTTGGGAGAACTGTAGGTCCTTATGTTTCCTAGTTATATTATCATTGGTTGCACACCAGAGCATGGTCAGGTGAGTGGAGGAAAAAAATTTGGGGGCAATCAGCTAACCTGAGTAAACTCAAAAAATTATTGGTTTTGATGTTGTTATATTCTCAAATTTGCTAAATCTAATCCATTCAGAGTTTTTAGAAGGCTGGAGCCCATCCCATCAGTAACAGGTATATGAATAGCCACCTTGGACAAATACCAGTTCATCACAGGGCCCAATTAAGCACATACTTGGTCACTTTTGATTCATCACTCAACTTAAGCTACCCAAATTATGGAGGAAAATCAGACATACAGGATGAAAACCCATTCAGACATGGGAAGAATGTGCAACACATACAGTATGGACATAGACCAGATACTGGATTCAAGCCCAGGCTGCTGGACCCCTGAGGCAGAAGCACTAACCACTATGCTATGATAAGATATAATACGATATTATATGAGCTCCAGTTCATTACAGGACCCACTCACAATAACCCACACTCACACAGGACCGTTTTTTAATCACCAGTTTATTCAATTGGTACATCTTTGGAGATATGATGGCAAAAATAAAGTACATGGAGGAAAAACCCATGCAGATGCAGGGTGAACGTGCAACCGCCACAAGTGACCAGGATTTGAACTGGGGTTGTTGGATCTCTTAAGTAGTTGTACTAACCACTCCCCCACCACGCTACCCTATGTATTATTTTATATTATATTATGCCATATTAGAAAATAAAAGCAAGGATAAATTATATTTTGACAAGCATTGGAATGAAAGCTAAAATACAAAGAATTTTACAGCAAACCTAACAGGACCCCTTTTTCTTCCTCTTGCCCTTAACTGTCACACATCATTCTGTCACTGCCATTGTGTGGACTTCATGGATTCCAGCCCAATACTAAACTGCAAAACACCTGCGACCCGTCCGATCCCTCACCTCTAATACCTTTATCTCTCTCTCTGTCCATCTCTCATCTCCTTTGACTTGGACAAGTGGTGTTCAAACCAGAAGGAGCTTTCATTGGTAATGAATTATTAAAAGCCAATTGATGTGACAAATGTGTCAGGCTGTAAGGCACCGAAACCAAATGCAGCATAAAGCGCCTCATGTGTTACCTCTTTTGGAATGTCGTAAAGGGGAGAGGGCAGCAGTCCATGCCATGATTGACCCCCTGAAGGGTCTTAGGTGGATTAGCAGCCCAAAGTTACTTGTGTCTGTCTTTTTCTTTGATGTTTAATTTAAATAAACAGCAATCTGTTTTTTTCACTGTCAGCTCATCAGTGTGAAGCCCTTCTTTCCTGTCTGCTGTTATTCTGAATATCACACTTCATCTTTGTTCCACACACCTCAATCTTGCATATTCATCTCGGCAGCTTTTTTATTTGCACGTTTTGAGTAAAAAAAATCCTTCACACACCACGAAGCCCTAATTATTTATTAAATCAAAAATACTGGCATTTTTTCAGTAGCTAGAACATATAATTTATCATGCGATTCTCTGAGGATAATTTAGGCATTCAAGTGGCAAAGTGAACAGGAATGCGCCAAATGGGGAGATTTCATGAATTTTTAAAAGTCTCCCAGCTGAGACAGACTTGTAATGTTATTTATCATCTCTGTTTCAATGGAGGTCCTGACTTGGGTCTTGAAATGTGGCTCATAAAGAAGCAGACACCATTCCCTGACTAGTCTATTGACCCTTGGGAGCAACAAGGTTTCAAAAACCAAAGCCAGCCATTTAGTACCCAACTACATTTGTCTGTCATCAGTTATCCCATGTCTGCCAGCCTGCCCCTGTTATTTGTAACTTTATGTTTCACTACCTATTCATCACTCTCCATCTGTCTGTCTATCCTTAGTAACTCCATGTTTGTAAATCTGTTACTTTGTGTCTGTGTGTCTGTCACCTTTACATGCATGTTCATCTGCCAATTTGTCACTTCACATCTGTCTGTCAGTAACTCCTTGTCTGTTTGCTTGTTATTACTCTCAATATGTCCGTCTGTCTGCTTATATTTTTAAATTATGACGCATTTTGATCAAGCCCTTTTTTTTTGATACCCTGAGTAGTCCTAGTAAGACGTTTGGATATCTCTGGGTGTCTAAGTCTATTTTGTCTTCCATGTTTTTTCATATGTATTTCTCTTACATGCTTATTAGCTTATTAAAGGTTTTTGAAATATCAATGAGCATATATGCTGTAAAGATGTTAGATTTGAATACACAATGAGAAACTGGTCTGAAACTGGAAAGCATGCCTTATGAGAAGAACATAGGAGTCATAGAGGACTATCTAAATCCATACAGTGGACAGAAGCCATTAAAAAGGTTAACAGAATTTTCAGCTATATTGTGCCCATGATATGTGGAGTACAAGTCAAAGGCAGTTATCCTCAAACTTTATAATGCGCTGGTGAGGCCTCACCTGGAGTACTATCTACAGTTTTGGTCTTCATATTACAAAAAGACATAGCAGTGCTAGAAAAAGTCCAGAGGAGAAAGACTGGGCTGATTTATGGACTTAGAGGTTTGAGCCAGAGAAAGTCCAAATAAGACTGACTGATTTGGACTAAGAGGTATGAGATATGAGTAGAGATTGAAGGAGCTGACCCTTTTCAGTTTAAGTAAACAGAGGTTAGGAGTGGACGTGATCTAAGGGTTTCAAAGTATGAAAGGAATTAGCGCAGTGGACTCCAGCTGTTAATTTAAAATAAATTCTTCAGTGAGAACACAGGGACACATTTGGAAATTTGTCAGATTTCGCAAAAACATTACGAAGTTTCCTTCACATAGAGAACCACAGACGCAGGAATTAGATTAGTGTGGTAGACAGTAGGACTTTTAAGGATTTTCCAGACTCGTCTTGATGTTATTTAAGAGAAGTTATGTGGATAGAATTGGTATGCTTTTTAGGCTGGTAATGGATAGATGGACCAATGAGTGTGTGAATATGTGGCTACCTGGACAGTTAATGGATGGATATATGGACATGGCCAGATTATACACTTGGCATATGCCCTAAAATTTTTGAAAATTCCTTATCCATGTTTAATTTAAAATTTAACAAATCATTAATTAAATTATAATGTGCCCAGACCAGACCCAGACTGATCCTGTGGACCCAGTCAGAATGATTATGGAGCCCTAACTATGGTCTTCACTTGCATCTGCCTTTGATGGTCTATTGGCAATGCAGTAAATACATGTTTGACCTTTTTGGTTTGAGAAAACACAAATAATATAAAGTCATTGGAGAAAAAAAATTTTTTTTCAGCTCTTCAATCTGAATAAGTGCATGGAAACGATCATACCCAGTGACCCCTTAGGGTGCAAGAACTGACCATGCCTAAGGGAGGATGAATGGACACATGAATGAATAACCAGACAGGAAATTTATAGAGGAAGAGATGATCATACCTAATAATACTTCAATAGTTGCACAGAAGCCTGGATATCCATTTCAGGATCTCAGAGGGGTCCCAGCAGCAACGATGGGACTCACCCTAGACACAATGCCATTCCAAGGTTTGGCACACTTATACGCATACCCACACACACTTATACTGGGCCAATTAGTCTAACATACATATCTCTTGAATGAAGTGACAACAAAATGGATTTGATGTGCATATCTTTGTTTTTTATTATAAAGAGCATGTTCAATCACGAGGCTGTGTCTGGGTAGAGCTCCCTCCCCACCACCTCCTTCTCCTTCTACTAATCCTAAAACTTGCTCAAGCGAATCAGGAAAAGTCACACTGAGCAAGTGGAAAATAACAGCTGATATGATTATAAGCTGTGGTTTTAACAAAAGCAGGACTCAGTCCCCCCTAACAATGAAATATCCCCATCAGTGATTTGGTTCTGCAAAAAATATTTACAACATCAAACCAACTGTTATAAAGCACAACTGTCAGCACCCCACAGGCCCTGGTCTTTCATCTCCTGGTCTCAGCAGACTGCTAAAGCTGAAGATTAGGGCTTTTATTGAAGAAGAGTGCTGCATGGATCCATTTTCACTCTCTAAGCCAAAAATAGAAGTGAGACTTCTGAGACACCGTGTGCTGATAAGAGCTGGGGGATCCCTCAAAGGCAGAGGAGTAAATGAAATGGAAATAGAAGTAAAGGAAATGGGCAGTCAAGAAGACACCAAGTGGACGCAATGGTTCAAAGTGGGATACAGGCTGACTGTTCACTGAATAGATAACGCACAGGGCTGAACAGCAATAAGGTGTTTGGCAAAATGAAAATGTTGCCTCATACTAAACATAACATAATTAAGCCACCAACTCATATTGTCTATAAAGTGGATAGACATGACATTTCACGTTAAAACAACAGATAACTCGACCTCTTCTAAAAAAGTAGAATACTCAAATGAGATCCACCTAGAACCGATCAATGCTCCACACATCGAAATTCTCTTAAGCATCTAAAGAAGGTTAATAACACAAAACTATCTGATAGGCACTCCTCATGCAGAAACCACCCACACTGAAAGCCTTGTTATATGGTGACCTATACTAAGTAAAAGCTCACCATATGGCGATCATGTACACCTGATTAACACTCATCTCATGGAGATCACCTATAACTGATAAAGTTTCACCTTACAAAAACCTATTGAACTGATAAAGGGTTATCCTATATCCAAGAAGACCTCATAAAAGCTAGTCATACGGACTCCATCTACACCCAATTAAGGGTCATCACACAGAATCTACCTAAAACTCATAACAGTTCACTGTATGGAAATAACATTGAACTGACAAAGACTAACTCCCTTTACTGAGTCAGCACCTTAACGTAGTGGGGTGGTTTGTGTGGTCAATGATCCCCTGAGCAGTAACTTTGGGAGTTCTGTACTCCTAGTAGGGTCATCCATGGCGGCAAAGTCAGAGGTGAGTTCCTGGTTAAGACTGACTTAACAACCCAACCCCCCCTCGCCCTTTCCAGCCAAACATTCATTCAAAGTGATGCAACTTCATGCTGTCCCTCTTGCAAATGGTTTGTCACATGGTGTCCCGACAAGAAGTGAAGTGGTGTTATTGACAATTGAACACCCTTACTATCACTGTTATTAATAACTGTTTGAATGGCTCTTGCTTCCATCCATTCCTCTTCTAGACATACATAGACCTTCCATTCCCAATGAAGACTCATCATATGGAGTCCACCCACAACTGATAAAGGCTTATTATAAAGATATCTGGAACACCCAATTAAGGCTCAACTTATGCAGACCACCTGTAACTGATAAAGACTCACTTGATGGAAGCCACATTGAACTAATTAAAGGGTTATACTATGGAGACCACCTACACCTCATAAAATCTAGTCATATAGAGACCATTTACACCCAATTAAGACATGTCATATGTGGTCCACCTACTCCTCATAAAGGATCTTTATAAGGAGACCACGTATACCTAAGCTAATCATATGGAGACCATATATAACTTGTAAAGGCTCATCTTATGGAAACTACATAAAACTGATCTTACAATATAGAGGCCATCTACATTTCATAAAGGCTCATCCATATGGAGGCCACCTACACCCGATAAAGACTCTTTATGCAGAAAGCACTAGTTCCTCATAAAGACTAATAATAATAAGACCACCTACACCTCTTAAAGATTCATCATTTGGAGACTACAGTACCTACACCTGCTGATGGCTCATAATAGGATAACCACACATGTAGAAATCCTTTGACTCCATGAAGTTTCCTCATATGTGGATTATTTAATAAAGATTGCTCACAAGAAGGCACCTGATGCAAGTTCCCATATACAGAAATACAAAATCTAGACTTAATAAATGCTCCTTATTTGTAAAACAACTGATCCTCTTGAAATATTCTGTTAAGTAAAATGACTGGTGAAGGTTCCTGAAACACAGCCATATGCTGCCCATATGATGTCACAAGAACTTAACAAGGCTTCTCAAAGGTAAAACACAGAAAGTTCACCTCATGTCACCAAGCTTGTCACATCTATCTATGTGGCTATTTTATATATAAGGGCAGTACACTGAAGCCCTCCTTTAGGATTTGCAGGTTTTTGCCACATCTGCTTTAACGGATAATGAAGGTCACAGTGACTCATAAGGTGGCTCACCTTTAGCTTAGTTGCTGTTTGCTACATCCACAGAGTATGATAGGATCTCATTATCAGTACATAGTCGGCGTATATCCTGAGAATGCTCCATGGAGGCTTTATAAAGAGCAGGAAGAACATGTCATACAATGATATACAACTGCTGTTGCAGAGCGCCAACACAGCATTCACCCATGCACTGCTTTTTATTGATTAATGTCATATAGTGTACTACACCTCAATATCTCCCATATCTTTAGTGCCTAAAATGCTGCCAGGGCATGGAATGATTTTAGCCTCAATTTGCATACTCTGAAACACTTAATCATTTCTGGTTATATTTAAATTTATGCAAACTTGATATGCAATGAATATGGAACCAGTCATCCTCTTGTGTTGAATATTCACAGAACAATTACACTGCTGTGACAGACAGTACTCCGAGAGACAGACCAGACTGCCACAAACTGCAGAACACTACTTATTCAGCATCATTAACAAGGCTATAAGAAAAAAAAATGTAAAAAAAACAGAAACCAAGTCATATCATATGGATGGCTTCTTTTGTTAGCCTGGGTCAAGCGTTGCACAGGAAGTAGCCCTTTTCTGAAACAATTCTCCAAAGAACCCGCTAACTGGTAATTGTCATTCAGTCATGTAATTAAGAAGAGATAAAATGATCCAAAAAGACATATGGAACCTCAGCTCTTTCTTCAAGAATATACAGTAAGAAGCCCCATCTGCTGAGTTATTTATTATATCACCATTTAATAAGAAAATAATTAGAGAGCCCCCCCCCCCATCCCTCTCCACTAATGAACTGTTAGTTAATAAGCTAATGAAGGCATGGCCCTGTAATCACTACTAACTCATTATGTGACACTGACCAATGGCATAACCTGCCATTGTATTCCAGCATTAGAAATTGTGTACTGTTGTTTTGTGTGAAAGTTTGATTATCCAGAGTATTTGTTTTTTCTCATTCGACTGCTATGTTTAGCTTGGCTTTAGGGGTCTGTTAAAAATGAGCTGATAATAAGGTAGTGATAATTATAATGAAATTATCAGCTCTAATGATCTAGTCAGCAGAGTAATAAAAAAAAAACTGCATGGTTGCTACAAGGTTATTGGTATTCATTCCTTGAGTGACTTTGCTTCCAAAATTATAGAAATGCACAAAGTTGAGTAAAAATGTTTCTAAGGTAACCATCTAAATCAAAAGGCGATCTTAATGTCATTCACCAAAGGGCTTTGTGTTCCTGATGCAGAGGTCTTATTTCTTTTAAAAATGTAATGAATTTGGTTTTATTGATCACACATGGGGTGTCTGATGAGAAGTGAGCCTGTCTATGAAGGAGTAATGTTAGGTATGTGATTTTCTTTTCTTAAATAGACCAGACTTTGTTTGCAATTCATGCCACCTTTTCAAGCTGAAGGGTGCCATTGCTGAAAAACGTCTTAAAAACTTGTTCCTGAATGTCCTCTTTCATCACGGCAATGCTCCACCACACGTTTTTTTACTGTTATTTTTACTTATATTTTAGCCACCATTTTGTTTCTTGCAGGTGCTGTTGCTTTGTGGTGGCCATACTGTTGTTTACTTTCTGTTGCTGTCACACAACACCCAGAAGTTCCAAGTTGTTTTGTCACCACATAGATGGTATTTAAGATGGCAGAAAACTGCCCTCAGCATTGACTTCTCACTGTTTGGTTGACCTTTTGGGGGTATTGTTATCCTTTGTCTAATTGGATTTTAACCAATGCCCATTTACTTCCTGATCATTTTGCATGTAGACATCGTTTTTCCATGTATACTTAACAGTACATTTACATTTTTTTTTCTAAACAGTAGATTTCTAGATCAGTGTATTTTTTTAAGGATTGACCTCCTAAATTCGGGGTCTTTGCTTTTTTAGCCCTTGTCAGAATGTAAATATAATTAATGTTGTCTTGTCACCTATTTAAATGTTTATTTGTATTGCTGTTACATGTATAATCTCTTATTGAGTGGTATTGCCTATGATGTTACTGGTTTCTCCCATTTATGTTGTTCTTGCTATGATGGTGTCTTTTTCAGGCGAGTGTTTAGTACGACACTGTGTATGGGGTGCTACTAGATTGTGTTGCGTGTCAGATAGATTGTGTGATCTTTATTTAAAAGTAAAGTTGCCCAATGCAACAAACACAGCTAATTTTAACAGGATTTCAGGGTTTGGCTTCATTTTGGGATGCTGTGAGATCTGTATTGTTAATCTTTTTTTGTGCCTTTTTTGTACATATTATTTATTTTTGACTTAATATTTTTATCATTAATCTGACCATACCATTTTGTGTTCTGTTTTATTTGGGTAATTATCATCTTTTCCACAACTGCTTCCTGCCATGTGACATACTAAATCATCACTCCCTGCCTATGTAAAGCCCTGTTTATACTTACCTCCTACACAAAGTGCATGCGCAATCAGCAACCAAAATGTATTTATACTTGTGGCGGCCCATTTGGTCTCCATATCGATATTCTCCTAGTGTATAGCTGACAGTGTTCAGTCAGTGTTGCATACCTAACAATTTCACAGCAGAAAGAGTAAATTGTTTAGATAATTGTTCAGTGAAAGATGTCGATGGTAGCAGGCAGGTAGCGCAGATCGGTACTGCTGACATTGCCTGCTATTCCTAGCATTGAGAGAAAAAAGGAGAAGGGCAATCATGCACCAATTAGCCAAAAGCAACAAAGGGAGGACAAGTATAATATTCTCGTGAGTGGGTGCTGTACATGATGAATGAAAATCACCTATTTTTGCTTGTGTTCCTTACACGTTAATGACCTGTTGCTTCATATTTGCCCTTCATTCATCATCATGTCACCAACTTAAGCTTGGTAGGATCACTTTTGCCACCATCCTTTCCTTGAAACTCATCATTTTTTATACATACCACCATATCTGCATTGCCACATAGTCAGGAGCAGTTACGTGTACAGTATGTGTGAGCCATGCAAGGGGGCATGTCTCCACATCTAGCATCATTCCTGCAGCCCTTACAACCAAGTCAAAACCAGCTTTTAGATATCTGCATACAGCTTCTGCCATCCAAGTATGTGTTACTTAGGGTTAAAGAAGCTCAAGTTAGGTTTAGGATTTTCTGATTTCAAACTTCTTTCTACTGATTATCATTTTGAGTTTTTGTTTTGTGTTTATGAAAGCCTTTAGTGGTTTTTTTTTTTTTTTTTTTTTTTGCCTGACCTGTTTTCAGGCCTTAGTATTACCTCACCCTTCCAAACTTAAAGCCCTGGTTACTACTTTTTATGTCTAATTTTCTTAATAGTCTCACGCCTCTTAATCTTTTTATTTTTTCATTTTCTTCCGATCTTTGACCTTTATCTTGTTTTCATTTTCTTTTGCGTTTTCATTTTTCCCCAGCCCCATATCCTCAAATGCCTGCAGTCGTTGTGTCCTGTGTTTTGAAGTTTAACATTCCGCATTATTTAATAGAGTTTCCTTATTAGTTTATTTTAGTTTTCTGCCTTTAGTCTGCTAATTTATTGACTTACAGTTAATTTATTTACTTGATTCTAATTTAAGTATCAATGTTTAGTTAATTATTGTTCATGGTTTTCATAGATCAATTTTTATTATTGCTTTAATTAAGTCGCTTATTAAATTTAATATGTTGATGGCTTTTTGTGATCCTGAGAAGACTTTTCAATTTTGGCCATTATTAGTTCCAAAGCACAAAGAGAGCCCTGAAATTCTCCATCATGTCAACACTGTTGGGGAGAGGTTTACCATCAAAACCTTGCTAGATAGAAGGCAAACACAAGATCTTTTTACAATGAAAGGTTTGCTTTTACCAAAATGCTCTGATGCACAAAAGAAAGCTCCATGGAGCACAAAAGGCAAAATGAATTGCCTAAAAAGGGCAAAAAAAGTCTCAATACAGAATCCAGAAATGTATTGACATCAAAAATCACAAAAGCACAGTGGAAACACAACACTAACAAAAATTAACAAAACGACAAAACAATGAATTGAACCTCTGCAAAGGGCAGGACTCCTAGCTGAAATATAACAAGTGGTAGCAGTTTTGCATGCTAATGTAATCATGGGTAAGAAATACTAAGGGTTTGGGGAGAATCTGCAATCTTGGATGAAGTGTCCCAGAACAGAGCATGTTTAAATATGGTTGTGCTGATGACGTCATACAATGTGACTCATGGGACACACTCCCAAACAACTGGCGGTTGTTTCATGGCAATGGGACCAGAAAATGGCAGCACCCATAGAGAAAATTGAAACTGGATCACAGGAAAATGCAGTTCATTTTTTAAAAATGTGTTGAAACACAAAATAAATATGACCAGTGGATTCCTTGATTTCTAAAACACTGACAAAAATGTCTAAAGAAAATTAGCACACCAGGAGCAGACAGAAAAAATTAAAATTGCAAGTCAGATCATGACAGCCATCCTGTCTAGGGACTAATTATAACACTTTAGTGATTTCGATTTTCCAGTGAAACAAACTATATCCTCATCTGACCCTGCTTCTGTCTGTCATGATTTGACTCATTTCCTAACCTCAAAAAATCATTAAGCTATTGTTTTGGGGGTTTTTGAGGCCAAAAAATTCAATGGTCTTATTTATGCTTTATTCGGATGTGTTTTTATGTTGAACTCTGAATTTGTTCTACTGTAGGACCATCTTTTTCATAATGTACTGCACTTATTATAATTTTTTGTGTCTGGTTGCTGCGCAGTCGTTTGACAGGATTACAGGGAGTGTGCAACGTGTGATCTTATCACCACAAGGGTTTAAAGGTTAGCATCACACATTTTCCAAAGATCTAAATTTGAGGATAGTGACAAAAGTCTTAGCTTAGCGATCAGTGTGTCATTTCATTCAAGATTGCTGATTATGATGTACAGTATTCTTGTCTACAGGTTATGTTTTTCGATTTGGATTTGGTTGTATTAAACAGTTACTGTCTTTCAACCCTCCGCCACTCTGTCTTTACTTACTTCAATCTCGGGTTCACATCCTTGGCTTGTTTTTGGTACAGTTTCCATCTTCCGTTTCTTAATTTCTTTTGGTGCATTCATTACGCTGACATTCACTCTTAAAATGTGAGACAGAGTCCCTGGATTTATTATGAATGATTAAATGGTCATGAGATAATAATGTAGCCTGTGCTACGGTCAAAACCGCTAGATCAAAAATGTATTGAGCAACCAGAGTACTGGGGCAAACCACAACTCAAAGCCAAAGATAAAGAAAAGTTTGAAGCTGAAACAAAGCTAGAACTGGGCCTGCTTAGAACTGAAATGAAATAACACTAGAGATTGTTGTTTACGGGCGGCACGGTGGCGCAGTGGTAGCGCTGCTGCCTCGCAGTTAGGGGACCTGTGTTCTCTTCCTGGGTCCTCCCTACGTGGAGTTTGCATGTTCTCCTCCGGATGCTCCAGTTTCCTCGCACAGTCCAAAGACTTGCAGGTTAGGCGTGTTCGTGATTTTAAATTGTCCCCATTATGTGCTTGGTGTGTGCGTGTGCCCTGCGGTGGGCTGGCGCCCTGCCTGGGGTTTGTTTCCTGCCTTGCTCCCTGTGTTGGCTGGGATTGGCACCAGCAGACCCCCATGACCCTGTAGTCAGGATATAACGGGTTGAATAATGGATGGATGGATGGATTGTTGTTTACGATTGACTTGACCACGGCCATCTTTATGTCATTGGTTTCAGTGACGTTGCAGATGCGACAATAAATAAATAATAAACGGGGAAAAATAAAATAATTACAAATAATTCCCAAATGGGTTTCAAACACTAAAACCTATATAAACATATGTGTACTATGACATAAAAGAAGTCTCTCAATCCAAATTGCTGGGGAGATGGTTTAATTTTTCTAGAAGCGGTCATGACAGACCGTATTACCTTTGGTGGGCAGAGTTCTGATGAGGAAGCTCTTCTTGCCAAGTGTTTGTGTGTGGAATGGCTTCACACCATGTGTGGCTACAGTGCACTTGGCAAATCAACAAATCGCAACTTCGCGAGTGCCAAAATGTAAACGTTCCAAAAATAAATAAATGTTTGAAATAGCTAAAAAGGATAAGTGTGACTGATGACTTCAGCTAATTAAATCTTGAAAAAACTAAAGAGATATATAGGCCCTTTTTATTGCGTCATGAGTATGGCATATTGAAAATGGACATGATTACTTTTATAGCAACACTCACTTTCTAGAATGCAGACCCTTGCTGAAATGATTGTCTACACACAATATACATTTAAAAGGTCATAAAAAGGTGTTGATGTGTCATCAGTCGTATCCTAAAAGGTACACTGGCCAGGACTCTTTCCAATTTCTTTGGCACTTTTTCAGATAATACAGCATTACTATACTTTTAGTTTCCCACACTGGTGTTAAAAAGAAGTTTTTCCCTCCCTAGCATAATACACCCTTTGATATGGCCTCTCGCGTTTCCCCACTTTTCGAATACTAGCCACAAAATAAGTTCAAACTGAAAATGGTGCAACATGAACAATAGAGTGGGTCAAAAGAAATGAAGATAGTAAAAAAGGGATGAACGCAAAGAGCCACCGTAAAATAAAGTCCAGTTTAAAAGCCATAAAGTCAATAATAGAGTGCATCAGAATCAAAACAAGATGAAAATTTATGGAGCAAAAGGTCCTAACTGTTAGTAGTACTATTACATCCCTAAGCTAGTGCATGTTTGACTTTTTTTTTTGTGTTTGTCCAAAAATGTGGACATCACTTGATGGTTGTCATCATCTTAAATAGTCTCCACACACTAACATCACAATGACAGGTCACTATTTTGACAATAAACATTGCCAACAGCAAACTGGCCACACAAATGCAACATATTGCCATACCAAAACAAGAAATAAAATACCTTTGCAACATAATGATAATAATGATAACTGCTTCAAAATTAATAATAGTGAAAATTTAAAAAAATGTAAAAACTGACATTCCTAAAATGGCATTTTTTACCAAAAACTTGGAAGACCTGCAGCAGCATGTCAGCCGAGAACATTGTAGTGTCCACTCTTAGTAAGCCATTGGTCATTCCTTATCATGTTTGATTAGTTCTGATAAAAACAGACAGAATGCAACTGCAGTCCACTCACGTAATGCCTGCAAACATCACTCACCATATTCCCTTTCCAAGGCCTTGCTCGTGTGACACCAGCTGTAAGCTTGAAATAATGGAATTTACTTGAGTTCACCTTCGATTTCTGGTAAAACTGTAATGAACCTGGAAACCCAAGGAACGAATATAGTTTCATTGAAAATTTAGGGTTTGGCCTCCTTCTGAAGTTTATATTATGACAGTTCCAACTGATTCATGCACCTTCCTATCCCTCCCTGAAATTAATTGCTGGATGCTTTCAAACCTCTGTTAAACAGAGCCATGTTAACTGGTTGTTGCTGTTGCTGTTTGGTGACACAAAAAATGGACTGTAATGGTGAACACAATATAATCATTTGCACTGTCTCTCCAGCCCTGCATGTCTTTTTAAGTCCAAGTGTATGAAGTAACATTTACACAGTAGCTTATTTAGCCCCATCAAAGATACTGGGGTCTTTCCATATTATTTATGATGTTCCTGCACAGACTAGTGAAAGGGGCCAAATAGTCAAAATTGCTTTAAAATTCATCCACCAAACTAGATAGTCTAAAGTCAAGTAAAGTGGCTTTATTGACATACCACCCATGCACCGTATTCCAGCATACAGCAGCTTGAAGTAATGTTCCCCAGGACTGCAGTGAAATATATACATAAACAGGACAAGTGCAAGACAAGTAGAGAACTACACTATAAACAGATAAATAAGTTAAAAAATAATATGCAAATTAAATAGTTATAATTTGAAATATCAGTAAATAAGAACTGATAAAAAAGCAGTAGTAACAAGTGTAATAAATATACTGCATATAAATAAGCTACTAGGAGGCAATTTGAGGTTAGCCCAGAGTTGAGTCTAGACATCCAAGGGGTAGAAGCTGTTGCAGCTCCTGGCAAAACTGGTCTGAATGCTACAAAACTTTCTACCAGACGGAAGTGGGACAAAGAGACCAATTGGGAGGGAGATGGGGGCAGCATAAATGGCTTTATAAAAATTTCTTTAATGGAGGCCAGTCGAGGTCCCACTGATCTTTCCTGCTGTGTTCATTATCCGCTGTGGGACTCTGCAGTCAGAGACACCGTACTCCCCAAACCAGACAGTGATACAGCTGGTCAGAACGTTGTCAATGGTGCCTCTGTAGAATGTGGTGAAAATGTGAGGAGGTATTTGTGCCTTCTTTAGCCGCTAAAGGAAGTGAAGATTCTGCTGTACCTTCCTGGATAGGGAATTTATGTTAATTGTTCAGCTGCCAGGTGCACAGCAAGGAATTTGGTGCTCTTGGCCAATTCCACCACTGAACCCTTGATGTGCAGTGTGTATATGTGTTTATTCCTGAAGTTAACATCATTACTTTCATCTTGAGATTGTCACCCTTGCATCAGTCTTCCAATCGTCATATCTCCACTCTGTAAAGTGACTCATCTCCATTGCTCATGAGACCCTCCACTATTGTATCATTGCCAAAATTAATGAGGGTGGTAGAGCTATATAGTTTCTTTCCAAAGTAAACAGAGAGATCCTCACAGAGCAGATCCATGGACACCACATGCTGGATTCAGTCATGCACTATTTGTAAGTCTCTCACTTGGGTTGGGGTTCAGGAATCAGGAGTTTAATCTACCAATGAAATTTACAAGAGTATCATGTGGCCACCAAAGCATGCCTGTATGCCCACTGTTTGTCACACTGTTCAGTTCAGGAGTAACTTGTTGATGGCAGACGGAAAACTGTTGAGCAAGGAGGAAAGCAATAGGGAAAAAGCAACTCACTAGGCGAAGAAGATGATTTTTTTGTTAAGTATGACAAAAATGTATCATCCAGTATGTTTCTGTAATAAAATACAGAATTGGAGTCCCAGTTATGATAAATGAAGGATAAATTGGACAGGGGCACTAAGAACTGCTGCCACAGTGAATAAAGACAAGTTGAGGTGCACTTGTGGTCATGACAAAGATGGCCTCCTTAAGTCAAGCAGCAGCAGCACAGCCAGGACCAAACCTGAAGGGGGCAACAACATAAGAAAGATCAAACACAAAATGAGCTCTAAACTTCAAGAGTGGCTATGGTTTTCAGGGCTTGGTTTCAGAAGTTTTCAACTTTTTCCTTGTATTTGAAGTAGCTTGTTACATTTCAATCTTACATTCTGCATGTTTGCTTTCTAAATTATATTTGGTGTGAAATGTGCTATATAAAATATAAATAGTCTAATCGAAAGAGCTTTCTGCAGTGCACAATGCCAAAATGTCTGGGCCTGCAGGCCATTTTGAACAACTAGAATGTTAGGGTGGCCTTTTTAATCTTTCTGTCTTTGTTTCAGAATCTAAATCTGTGCTAAAATTGTTTATGAATCTGTGCAGCAGGTACAAACTAATTCAGGGATTTGAACCCAGGCCTCTGGCGCTGTGAGGCATCAGCCTTACCCCCATGCAAAAAATGACAAGAGCTATTTTGAAAATGCAAAGGAGTTAGTCTTCACAAATAGCACAGGATGAATGCCTGCAAAGATATTCAGCGTGAAAGCTGCAATTTGGGGGTCACAGTTAGTTTGTGCTTTTAGTTATTTTGCCGTGCATTCTGTCATGTAGAAGACTCCTTCCAATTAAAATGTTTACCACCTCTCCCATCTTTTACAAAAACAGTTGTCTGCTTTACGATGCACAGCGGCGCCTTCATGTGTCACCCTTGTGTATGGAGATGGCTAATTGGGTATCTCTGCAATAAACAAAACATTTACAAATCCGCTTAAACCTAGTTAGTGTCTCAGAGAGGCCAAAGCCTATCCCAGCAGCACTGGGCGTAAGTCAGGAACCAACCCTGGAAGGGGTGCCACACACACACTATATTCAAATTTAGAAACGTACCCGAGTTCCAGCACACACATGCTCGTAAGTCACGGCGTGATAAATATCAGCCTGTCTTAGAATAGCAGGGCCAGCTTGCCTCATCATGCGCCAAAACATGGTGTTACCATATGTAATCAAGCATCAGAGTCCTGTAATAAAGTGGATCCATAAATCCATTTACTGGACCCACTTATTACAGTTTCAAGCTCATGCGGTTGTGTGCTCACTGATGAACTGGCTGATGTTCTGACAAACGTATTTAATACATTTTTAAAATCAGTAGACCATCTCAGTGTGCTTCAGTTCCAATATTATCATCCCGTTACCTAAAAAGACATTAGTGACGTTCCTGAATAACTTCCACCCCACAGCACTTACTCTTATTACCATGAAGTGCTTTGAAAGGCTCGTCATGCCGCACTTAAAGCCCATGTCTTCCTAGCTGTTTGTATATCAACCCAACAGGCCCATTGAGGATGGTATAACTTCTGCTCTCCACCTCTCGCTAGCACATTTAGATAAAATATATATGTCAGGATTTTGTTCATAGACTGTAGTTCAACATTTAATTATGTGAATTATGTTGCTGGCTGGGTGTGGGGAATGAGAGAACACAGGCCGTGATAAAACAAAAGGAAAACTGAGAGAGGAAGTATTGGGAGACAAGTTCTGTGGGGAATGGGCATTGATGTATGAGTATGGGCCTATTTTTAACCATTTCTTTATTTATTTATAGAACAGTGTGTTCTTTAAGAAGATAGCTTATTCATGTAATTTAATGCACTTTTGCACAATAAACGCACTGGCTTTGTACAATTTAAGAACACTCATGGGAAGTCCTTTGCAGTGGTGGGCAGGTGATCCTGTCTCTTGGGATATCACCCAGAAAACACAAGGAACATAGCAGAAGATGCTTTGGCAATAAGAAACTAAATGAACAACAATGTTAAAAATAAAAGAGACATTTGGACGCGAGCTGGCTGGGATCCTCTGGCTGAGATACAGCGTGAACATATTTTCAGGTGCCGTTATTTTGTGTTTTTGATTCTAAAAGTGCTGACATTTCAGAATTTTTGGTTGTTCTGATGTTATGCAGCTGCTAGTTTCATTACCCTGACATCATGGCCGCCATGATAGTAAAAATGGCAGTTCTCATCTCAATGAAAAGGAAAGACCCTCGTGAGAGACTAAACAACTAAAACAACTTTCAATTGTGAAAAGATTCTTGTTTTATGTTTTGTTTTGATTTGTAAAAAGACAAAAAAAAAAGAATTCTGTGTATCAAACCCAGATCATGACTGGGACAATTATTCTGAATTATTCTGTTGGCATAAAGAAATATTTCTTCTGCCTGTCCAATTATTTAATTGGACACACCACCATTTAATTACAACGTCCACTCACGCACATCCACAGGGCCAATTCAGAATTACCGATTCACCTAACATGCACGTATTTTATATTATGAGGGAAACTCAAGTATCCAGAGAAACATAATTGGGAAAATCGGACTGAAGTACAGTCTCGACTAAAGGAACAGAACTTGGCATCCCACCAGCTCACAGTTTCCAGTCGTGATGGCATCTCAGCCCAAGGGTGTACATCATTCAGTATGCTGAGTTCCTGAGTTTTTATACAGGTTAAATATGGTAGAATACATTTTAATTTGATCCAGCAGAGAAGCTATCCTAAGTAATATTAACACGCCTCCTAAGCAGTGGAGCTAAACTGACAAGTGCTTTAATGAAACCTTAACAGCGGCCCCTTAAAAGGTATTCAGTAATACTGGGGATTAGAAAACTTGTAGGATTTAATTTGGAAGACTCAAGACCATGTCTGCCGTCTAATCCCCTGTAGAAAGAACAAGGGAATTACTTATTAGCATTACCGTTGTGACAGCATCTGCTTTAAACGGGATAGCATATTGTCATAATCAGATTTGTACCAGGGTCACAAATCCATTGCATTTAGTGTGAAGACATATAGCAACAAGGTGGGGGACAACCAACGCTAACTAGCTTTTGCTGTGACCCTAAAAAAGCAGTTTGCCCAAGCTGATCAGTAGCCCTTTGAATGCCCTTGCCTATAGATCTTCACTCCCTTATCCCCCATTATTGTTCTAGTGTGTCCTTACATCAGATGGAAAAAAGGAAGCACATGATGATGATTTAAAAATGAGCTGTTCATTAACCTTACAGTATTATACAGTATACTGCATACTGTTATAGCACCCCCTGCAGGCACCATCCTGAATACTTTTATTAGACTCATAGATTTCTGTTCTTTTATTTTATGGTAATGCATTTAGGCACACACACAAGACAGAACACTACAAACAGATACCTACATGAAGAGACATCAGGGCATAAATGTTAATAGTAAAGTCTGTCTTACCTCAAGCACTCTGACTTTGCCACCTCCCTGTTTACCTTAAAAACCTTATCTGTGGGTGCTCAGGAAGTGAGCAGCCATTTACAGAACTGTGTTCAAATGCATGCAGTCCCAAAAAAGGTCAGGCTTGGCTAATAATTAGGGAAAACATCTAATCTTTATATATAGAAACAGTGCCAGTCAATCCATTAGGTGATATTGTGGGGGGATGTACTTCAGACACCAAGGGTGGTCCTCTAACCTTGATGTGTCAGACTCTGATGTTACTTAGAGGACGCCGTTTATGAAAATACAAAATAGCACGTTCTGTTTACCAAGCGGCTTGCGCTCCTGAAATCTCACAGCTCTTAAAAGGGGCAGTGTTTGTGCTACTGAAGTGACACCACAGAGTTGTCAAAGTCCATCCACCCCATCTAGAGCACCAAATGGGCTGTGATTGGCACTTTTTAAAAATTTTTATTCTTTACAAGAAAAATGCTCTGTAATATTGTGAAACTCCATGAAGCACCAAAAGATATAAAGGGGTTTCCAGCAAGGCAAACACGAGTCCCAAAATGAAATCCTAAGTATGTTCGAAATACAGAGCAATAAGTCAAGAATCCAGTAAACCACTAAGCATCCAAAAAGCAGAAAAGCTTGTGCTTACCACTCCTATGCACATTCAAAATGAACCTCCAGGAATTATGGAAGGCCCTCTGGATTTATACACAAAACACATGGAATATAATGCAGGCTTAGATATACAGATAGATAAAATTTAAACAAACATAAGCAAATGAAATAGTAAAAAATCCAAATAAAGCAAAAATGTAGAACACAAAACAAGCATTTAAACCGAGATACAACATCTTTCAGTTAGATTTTGAACTGCAGGAATACTTCACTAAATCTGGTACCCCCGTGAGTCTTTTTCTTACAGTGGTAATGTGTCCTGACGCACAGTGCATCAAACCCTGCTGTGTACTGGACTGTGTGCCCGTTGACCAGTCAGAGTTCCCATGCTAACCCCTGTCCACCATCTAAAGCTCTTACAATAAGCAATCAAGCATCACACCTGCAGCTTGGATCAGTACAAGAAGGTCTACTTGCCTTATGAATCCCATTTTTATTATATGAACTGCTGTGCATCAGTTGCCTGGGGAAGCAATGGCACTAGGAGGCACTGTGGGAAGAACACAAGATAGTGCAGTGGAGTGGGTAAGATGCTTTGGGAAATGTTCTTTTGCAAGAACCTTGGGCCCAGGCATTCATATGGGCATTATTTTGTCGCATACTGCCTGCCTAAACATCGATGCAGACCATGTACACACTCTTCATACAAATAGTACTGAGCAAGATAATACACCTTGTGACACCGTGCAAATTGTTCAAGAATGCTTTGAGGAACATGATGAAGAGTTCACAGGGTTACCCTGGCCTCCAAACTCTGTAGAGCTCAATTTAATCACAGCGGTTCCACCTTCTAACCCCACTTTTGAGGCACCTACCCTTTGAAGCTCAGTGCAAACAGAAAATCAGTAGCATTTAAAATTTATTTTCAGTTTTGTTTTGTTTTTTTTAGACTGTGATTTTTATTCTCGTAAGAGACTGCCACAGGAATCTTTTATCAAACAGACATCTTTGCTGGTATCCTCATTAGCTTTGTAAATTGTCACGTATGGCTGACAGGTTAGTGTACACTGTCCTAATTAGTGAGCCCTAACAGTACCCTCTGTCCAGGCCAGGAGGGAGCGGATGAATAGAAAGTCTGCAAGGCCAGCAGCAGCACGCTACAATAGACGTCTGTTTTGGGTGAAGGCAGGGTGCCTGGCTACTTTACTGAATAAACATACATTTTTCTCTGCTCTAAACTTCCACTAGAATTCATATAGGTGGCCAGCGGAAGCAAAATGTCACAGAGAGTCTTGAGCTGCATCTCACGTCAGCCAGCGTTTAAATCAGAGGCACTCAATTCCATTGCTTGAGGGCTGCTGTGTTATTCCAATTTAATAACTGTCCTAATTATTGGATACGATGGATCTATCTAATATACTCTGCTCATCCAGTGGAGTTAATATTTTAAAACTATCTTTAACGTGGCTGGTGCTTAGGGTTAAGCTTTCAGTGTCATGTGAATGTGGGAATTGTTTCTAATTAAATAGAGGCTGTTAAAGCGACATCTAACAGACCCCCTTCTTACTGCAAAGTAAACGCCTTTAGCTAAATGATTTCCAGTAAAAAGCTAACACTATGTCTTTCATGTGCTCTTTTCATTTTTGTTTCTTCTATAATTTTATAACCTGCAACTATGTCTTCCTATGTCATTTCTAGTTAATATGTAGAAGTGCACTTGACTATAAAAGTTTGTTCAGTCATGCAGCTGTCTAACATCATCAACTTTTTGGCGTTTACTCATACTTCCTTCATCCCAGTGTTTCACATATATTATACAAGACCCTCCTAATTCTTATCTTCATCAAACTGCATATTCTGGCCTCAATCTGAGCCTTATCTAGGTCTGGGCTTTACTGCAGGCCATAGCCAAAACAGTTTTAATGTGCATTAGTAGAACATGCAGACCTCCGGTTCTAAAGTAAAAGGGAAGTGAAAAGGTGTGCACCGTGTCATGAGAGATTAGCAACAGAGGCTCCCTTAGATGCCAGAAATAAGGAGCTGTTGATACCTCTTACGTGCTCTAAATAGTTTCTTCTTTCAGCTCCTGTCAATGTTAATAATGTCTTTTATTAGGTCTGGCGGTTCATACAGAGCAAGTTGAACTTTTCTATCTGACGATGTCCTTATTAGTTGGCATACATTCCTCTATTGTTGTTGATCTTGGCTTCTTTTTCGTGGAGTAGGTCTGACATGTTGATGAGCCATTGTATTAACCAGCTGCTCAATGGGTGTTGTATTCAGGCATGCGTGTCTCTTCTTTGTTTGCCGCTGGAGTTCTTTTTCACATCATCATGGTGTGTAGCAATATATTTTGTGATTTTTGGCATAAGGACAAGACTCAGGTCTGTCTTTGTCACATGTGTGTTCTACATTGTACCTGACACTCAGCATGGTGCTGCTGGATGAGCGGGTTCAGGAATATGCTTCATTCTCAATAGATGTCATCGCTGCTCCTTTACCTTCTGCCACATCAACTTCTCGAGCAGTTTGCCATAACAAAGACATGAATCCCAATAACTTCACAGAGGTTTCCTCTACTTAATTTTTTTGCTTCACCAAGACCAAGATCAAGTGTTTCGCAAGTAATCATGTGACAGATGAACACAACTCTTAGCATTTAATATAGATGGATAACAGTACCTGTTTTGGTATTTTGGAACATCATAATTTTATTAAGTCAACTGTATACATCCAAAGAGCTCTGGATCTTTTATTTAATTTAATTATTCATTTTCCAAGTGTGCTGTTCTTCTATAGAATCTAACAGCCAGATTTGCTGCAGGTTACATAGAGGTTTCAAAGGATGCCAGTTCATCATAGGACATACTCATGTTCACATCGTAATCTGCAAGTTAAGTCCGGGACAAAAGCTTTATAGATGCAGGGAGAACTTGCAGACTTTACACAGACAAGACTTTAACACTCCAATAGTGCTCCCACGATTCAATTCAATTCAGATATACTGTAATTTGTTCTAATATAGTGTGTTTGACACTATTAGACACATTAGACAGACATAGAAGACTTCTCTTATCTTACCTTACCTTATCTTGAATGGTCTTGTCTTATAATATACCATTTTCTAAGCCTTTCTAATCCTGAGCAAGAGTGCCGAATATTATATTGGGTTGATTGGCAATTCCAATTTTTCCCATATGAGGGAACATGGCTGTGCGAAAATAGCATGTGGACTTCCTGTTTCTTGCTTTGCACTCATTGCTTCTGGGATAGGCTCTGGCCATCAGTGGCCAGGAGTTGGATTGATCAGATATGAGAAAGAGATGTTAAATTATTTTGTGTGATAATGTAATGTGCAATGCACAAGACAAAAGACAAAGGTCAAAAAACATGGTCAAAAGATTGCTAACTGCCTCTTAATCCTTTCCCTGAATAACTAGTCATTCTCGAAGCTCTGAATATCCAAAAACTTGGATCAAGTCTGCAATGTGTTGCCATCTTAAATGCCATAGTGGCCCTGATGTCATGCGTCATCACTAACGGCAGTCATTTGGTAGCAACACTGAAGGTAGCAAAAACAAAGCACAAAATAGCCAGATGGAAACATCACATACTTATAAAGCAAAATAAAAGAAAGTATGACATGAAAATCAGTAATGTTCAAAACACTAAACTCATGACGCTATGCTTGTTAGGATTACAGTGGAGTCTTGCTCTCTTATTTTTTATTTTTTCCAGACTCCTTATCATATATATATTTTATTTTGTTTGTTAGCTAAGGAAACAAGCTTGATGGACTGAATGGTGGTCTTTTGTTTGTCAAATGTCTTATGTCCTTATGTATGCTGTTACCCTAAATTGCGCTCTGTGATTGTGCTTTGGATACTATTTTTTTAATTTCTGTGCAGTTTTGACATCTGCTTCTGGTGGTTAATTTATAACATCTCCATGGCCCTATCTTGGATTGTCATTTGCTACAGGTAGGACTATTTTGTGTTAACTTCTGATGACTATGGGCATTTTAGTGTAGTATAGTTGCTGATCAAGTGTATGCAGCATTGTAAAACTTAACACTGATCCTAAGATCTGCTCAGACCGAAAAACAGACAACAACAAAAATCATACTGTTTCTTTTGCTAGCATTAGAGGGAGACTAAAAAAAATACTTAATTTAGTCTTAGGACCTTCGCTGTGCTTTCCAGGCTTTTGTTCCAGACAGTTACTTTCCCTCTCCTTTAATTATCTTTTGACTGGCCATCACTCTCTTTTGTACAAACATCCATAACAGTTTCATTATGGGCTTCATTATGAATTAAGACTCTCAGGTTCTGCAGACTGTCACCTGAGAGGTCTATTTAAGACCTCCCCCTGCCTGCCATGAAACTTAGCTGCTGTTTTTTTCCAATTTTTAATATTTTCATGTTATTATAATAGTCATTTTAATTTCTTTTTGTTAATTATTGGTTAGGAGTTTTGGTTTTCTTTTTGAACAGGAATCTCTGACTTCACTTTTCTAATTACTCTTTTTGATTTTGGATCACATCCTTAATTATTTTTGTTTCTTGTTTTCAGTTATTTCTTCCTTTTTATTTTCTGTTTTAAAATTATTTGCCTTTATTTTTTTTCCCTGTTAGTTAACTTATATTTTTCTTTTTTTTTTAGGTATTCATTCATTGCTATATGCTTAATTTGATTTGTAATAAAATAAACCATTGGAAGTCTGATGTTTGGTGGTCCTGAAGTGCAGGCGGTAGAGAATTCAGTGATGGAGCATTGACTTGTGTACATCATCCCATTTGATTGTACACTCCACCACATTCAACTGTTGCATTACCTCACTTGATTGTGCGCATCACATCTCTCAGTTTTCTACCACTTGCATTTCAGGATCACCATACTGTTGGCTTCTGGGTGAAATTTTCCAAAAAAAGATAGTCAGTGTTGTGATTTTGGAAACTTTAAAAATGTTTTTAATCTTTTTATAAATGTTATAAAATGTGATTCTCTAAAGATTTAAACATCAGCGATTCATGTATTTTAGTTACCTTTGTTATATATTTTTCTGTGAAAAGTTAATTTGTTATTAACGTCCTTTATGCAGTTTCTGTGATGCCATTTTGTTTTCATTGGGTGCCATAGTTTTGTGGTGTCAGCTGCCATGATGTGGGGTCTCGTTGCTGAGTGCTGCTTGTTGAGGATGTCATGATAGGTTGGTGGTTCAAGGACAGATCACTGCCCATGATTCTAATTTTATTTTGACCTATATTTCTGACACATCTTGGAGTTTAGAGCTTCGAGGATTTGATTTATAACAATTTCCTGGCTTTAACCAAGCCGGTTTGTGTTGACTAGTTTCTCATCTCCTGTTCTGCTGTAGTCTGTCTGTTTTTGTCTGCAGATTCTCTCATCTGTGGCAGAACAATCAGCTGTTGGACTCATGCTTGGCCTGACATTCCTGGCCTTGCTTTTTAAAATGGGATGGAGGACTGCTCTCAAACTGTTAGTCTTTGTTTTTAGAAGGCTGGATGGCCACATTGGGTCCTTGAGAAAGGGTTGAATCTGTTAGCCCTGTCAGAAACACGGGCAGCATATCATATTTACTTGTGCTTATCTTTTAAAGCAAAATTGATTTTTATGATGTGCATGGCTATAGCACAGTGTGATTGACAGTTTTATTTATTAGCAAGATGCTGGCAGCGGCTATGTGTGTGCGAGTCTACCTTAAGTCAACTTACTGACTAAGTCTTTCAGAAATTCTCAAATATGATGAACAAACCTGGGCCCACACAAAAGCTTTTTTTTTTTTTTTTTTATTGTATTGTGACTGTCTGCAATTCTCCCTGTGACCCTGCATGACGGTGCTGACAGTCAGCATTCCAAGTGGCCCCTACGCATTAGACAGATAAAGCATCCATTTTTCTGAGCAATTTGCGTAGCACTCTAGTGTCCAAAATTTCCTTGATATTTCCTTGAGTACATCTTCTGGCAGCAGTGAAGCAGTTCATCCGGGTCTCTTCAATACTAACTGGCAGCACTTGACTATTTTCCCATTCCTGGACATTTATAAGATGTGTCCTGCTGCTTCTTTTATAATGAGGGGTTTGGCTTGGTGGATCAGCGGCACGTTAGAGATGGCAAGTTCTAAATTTAGTTTTATCATTCTGACAAGCACAGCCAATTAGCAATGCTCTTCCTTGGTCTGCAGCAAAGGGAAATTTTTCAGAAACCTGTTTGCTGCCAATCAGAATAATTAGCCCCCACCTCACCCCCACTCCCTTGTATTATTTACAAACTTAAGCTCTGGAATCAGTGGGAAAATCTGCCATTGAGTGGTCACTAGCTAAGAGACCGTAAACACTGACTGTTAGACTCCATGATAGAACAATTTCTGTGGGGAGAGGATGTGTTCTCCCCATGTGCCCTCATTGGTGGCCTTCATGACCAGATGTTACAGGCTGCTTACAAAATTCAGAAAGATGATAGGTAATAATAATAATATATTAATAGAGCATTCTGACCTAAAGAGCCTTCAGTTAAAATCTGATAACTCTGTCAAGTGTGTTTTTATTAAATTATTTGCTTTAGTGCCATTGGGGAATGATGAGCAGTAGAGTTTTTTGGAATGAAAATTGTGGTGAGAGCCATACCATTGTTTTACTAATGTGTGTAGACTTCTCCAACATTAATATTAACTTAAACATTTAATAATAATGACTTGCATGCAAGTTCACACACCGTTGTTGTCAGAAAAGATAAAATAACGAGATTTGGGTGCCAGGTCTGTCTCAGTTGGCATTACATCATTGTGGTACCCTCTGATATTGTCATCTTTTGACAAAATACCTGATTCTTAGGCATAAAACCCCCAGTTTAGCTAAAAGAACACCAAAAACTACCAAGAGAAAGGCACAAAAAATTAATAAAATGTAACAGTCATACAATAACAGCAGCCCGCTAAGGGGTTTTGACTAAGTGGTATTACTTTTTGGCTTGAGTTTTTAATGGTTTTTGTGTTCTGTTTTCTCTCATGTTTATTTTCTTTACTCAACCACTTTCTGCTTATTACCAGTCCCATCTGTTATGTCCAAAAAGAAAGGCATTTTTTTCTTGTCCTATTCTAATAATAGTACTTGTACTGGACTTTTCCACCTCGTCATAATAATTTGTGAAAGGCCTTTTTATGAAAAAAGAATTTAACCTTGGAGCAGCTAATGTAACTAAAGCAGAAAATCAGAGGTTTCCCAGGGGGACTTCTTAACAGCATAGCCCTGATACAAAAGACCAACATATTTAATGGCTTTAAATTAAAGAAGCACAAATTTTAAATCAGTGCAGTTCTGTGCTGATAGCAGGTATATTTCTGCTAGTATAGGTTAAACTAAAAAACATGGTCTTTTGGGTATAAGCTTTGCCCAGCTACCTCCAAATGTGTAGTACTCAGTACAAGTCGCATCAATATTATTAGGTATGCTGGCCATCATTTAGAGAGTGGGGTCATAGCAGAACCTGATATGCCTTTGAAAAGGTGTAAATAGCCTGAGAAACTTGGCTGGAGGTTTGCTGCCCTCTAGTGACTACAATTAAATATTTCTCACATTGCATTTTGTTGTATATTTAACAGCAATTGCGACTGTGAACGCTGTGTATTATACAAACATAACACACATAATACAGTTCAGGTTTACGGGCAGAGTGAGCCTATTCTAGTAGGATCAGATGTAAGGCATAATTTAGCACATGTAATAAACAGATAGATATGAAAGACACTGATTGTTTGATGGATTGATAGCACTTTTTCAGGGTCTCATATAAAATAAATAAATACTGGCACTTCTGTATTATCTTGGGATTTAATGCCTGTCACTTTTAGTACTCTACATAGGAACTCATTATCACCAGCACTAACAAACATATCAATGCCCTTGTGAAACACAAAGCCTTTTCTTTATGTGTCATTTACCAACCAGACAGTGTTTTACTTCTTCCGCACTTGTTTTACTATTAAGGTGCCACCTCTCAGCCTTGATAACCTTTTGGGCAAGAAACAGCAATCTTTGCACACTAGCTGCCCTAATATTTAAAAAGTATACCAATGTAAAGGCAAGGTGGCATTTGTTAACGTATAGTAGAAAAGTATAATCTATATACAGTACATATAAGTCAATGTGTGTATGTATGTTCCAGTATCACGTCCGAATGGCTGGAGCGATTTTCATGAAACTTGGTACACATGTTCCTCATTGGTCGACGAAAAATACTGTAGGGTGAAATCAGCCGTAACCCACCCCCTTCTGGGCAGGGTGGGGGGTGATCATGTGGTCTTGTATGCATGTTATCATCCAGTTGACACTCGGAATGACCACCAGAGGGCGAACTGGAGGTGACTGCCAGCATTCTTTATGTTTGAGCGCCACCGTGCCCCTGTTGCTTTTAAAATTAAATAGAGTTCTACACGTGGAAGTATGCGTTTCTGTCTGGCACGGAAGTGAGACGTAAAGTCGGGGTGAGGGCTCCAGCTCCGAGGATACACAAGCGAGGCCAGTACACCGGCAAAAGGAAACTTCCTTAGAAAGACAGTCGCTTAGCTGCTAATGCACAAACAATGCGAGCACTTCGGCAACAAGAATCCTTCTAGCAGAGAGATGCCTAGAGTAGTTCTGACGATTTAAATACTTTCTAGGATCCCGTGCTGGCTTACACAGTTAGTATATACCAGACGACTGCCAGCATTCTTTATTTTTGAGCAGCACCGCACCCCTGTTTCTTTTCAAATTAAATAGAGTTGGCCGGTTCCGAGCATCAACTGGATGATAACATGCATACAACACCGCAAGACAAGCACATTAGTGAGTCTTTATCCATCCTCACATCCATTATCCAACCCTCTATATCCTAACTACTGGGTCACGGGGGTCTGCTGGAGCCAATCCCAGCCAACACAGGGCGCAAGGCAGGAAACAAACCCCAGGCAGGGTGCCACCCCACCACAGAAAACTCACACAGACACGGGCAGAACATGCAGACAGAGAGGACCCGGGAAGCGAACCCAGATTTATTGCTTTCTCAAACAATTAAAAAAAAACTTTATTTTCCTCCCAGGCAATGCTGGGAATTTCAGGTAGTAGAAAATAAAATAGAGAGCAAAACCCAAGATATACTCTTAGAAGAGCTTACTAAAAATCAGCATTGCCAAAGGTGGATGTTGTCCTTGGCAGCTTTTTGATTTAGTAATCAGCATTATACTTTTCTTTTTTGACGTCCAGATCAGATGATCGTGTGTCTCGATCTCTGATGTCTCTTCTTATGACGTTCCACTTTTGTCACCTCCTCTGGTCCATTGAACAAGCCATATTTATGTCTTAAATTTCACAAGGGACTTCGGGACATGTGACATTGCACACATTTGATAGGCTGGTTGTCCTTGTGACGAATGACTCTGCTCAAAGTCTTTGATCTTTTCACTGACCTGTATACAGCTTTTCTTTCTCAGGATATAAACTAATTAATACAGCTTCTAATCAGCTATAAACTAAATGATACAGCTTCTAACCCTGTGGAGCCCCGACTTGTGTTTTAATTTCTCTACCATTAAGTTATAAAGTGCCTAAAACTGGTGCAATGTGGAAGAATGTACAAGAAAGTATGCTTTCAATATTAATTGTCTCTGTATTTAAATTGCTTTAAAAGTCCTCTACATTCAGTTCATTCTGGTTGGTTTGAGCAAAAATAAAACCTTAATATAAGCAGTCTGTGAATTCAGAATATGACTGTTTTACATTCCGGGACATGTTGTAGTGAGGCATCATACAGATGTGTTGCTGTAGTATAAAGGAGTCCCAGTAGAGTTTCTTGAAACACTTCTGTTGAAAATCATCAGCTAAAAGTGCTCAGTGTTAGTGTGTCTGAGAGAGGATGTGCAGCATTGGTCTTAATTGTCAGCTGATGCCCTAAATACAGCCCAATAATGGTGCTCATTGGCACTTAGCTTAACTGACAACACATTCATACATTAGTGTGGAAAGTAAAATATGCTCACCTTGTTTAAGTTAAAAATCAGTAAAAATAATAAAATTAAGAACTTAACTGTCTGCTGTGCACATCAGTTGACGACTTGAATGCTGGCGTGACCAAGCCAGCTGTGTTCACACTCAGCAATAATAAAACTCTTGCATCATGAGACTGAAACAAATGTGATATATGACAACACCTTTAAACCAAACTTTTAAACTTTAGTATTTCAGTCACTCACCATGCCAAAGAAAATTTGTTCTTTAAACAGTTCAAATAAGGACAATTACACAAAACTGACCAAAGTTGAGTGTAACAGTGAAAGAGTTAAATGCATTATAGTTAGGTGGAAAAAACTCAGTGGTGCCCCCCTTCCCTTTGTGCCTTAAACACGTGATTATTTTGTTTAATTGTTAATCCAAGGTTGGATGAGTAAGTGGACCATTTAAGAATTACCAATTTACTTCTGTGGCTTATTGACATAGGGAGAACATGTAAACTCAAGACATGTAATGCCTGTGCCACGGTTTGAACACAAGTCTATGGAGCTGTGAGGCAGCAGCTGTTTGCATGTAACATTTAACCCATTAATGTCTCGTGTTCCATTATTGGAACAACAGTCAGGTAATTTTATACGTTATGTATAATGTAAGAAGTGGATTTGCCTAGTGTTTGAATTTTGGAATGCCACATAACTCAACAATGGAATGTAATACATTTTTTTCCTCTTCAAATTCTTGTTCCTTATATTTTTCTACGCAACATATGTGAATTTCATGCACAAACTCCTTAGGCATAAATGGGTTAATGTGCTTTAATCTTTCCTTCTCAGACAGTAAGATATGGACCGTTCCTTAATGTTACAACATCATGATGCCAAAGGACTCCGATACTCACACATAAAAATGAAAAAGAGCACACAGTAGTGCTTATCACTTAGCTATTTCAGATAGTGGGACGTGCTGTACTATAAACAGCTGTTTACGTGATTTCTAGCTAATTCTTTCTTAGTAGAAATATTTTTAACATATACACAATCCATTAAGGTTCTGAAGCAGCCGTGATTTTCTTTCCCTTTTTTTTCCCTTCAAGTCAAGCACATACTTGTCTGAAAGCTTCTGGTGCCAAGTGTTTTCATTTTCTTATCGATGTTGGCACCAACAATTTGCATACTGAACCTAAACAGGCATTTCCAACTGTCAGCGTTTTTCCCCCATTATCTCCCAGTAGCGCTAAATCGCTATTTTAAACTCATTATTTTGGATTTCACTGTCACCGCAGGTTACCTAATAATGAACATTTTGTTTGAAGTAAGTCAAAGCAGGGCACCAAGCAAATTATGAAGGTCACCTTGAAGAATTCAGAGCAGTGCTTGTAAGCAATGCTTAATTTGTAACAGTCCTAGTCTTACAGAACGGAGCTGACATAATAGACTGTGGACTTCACCAAAGTCTTTTTATTCCAGGGTCTCCACAGCCCTGATCACCGACAGTGAATAGATGGAACCGTAATACATCTTTAAACACATCGATGTTAAGCCATCACAAAGAATACAAATAAATCAATACAATCTCCTTCAGCCACCTCAGCCCCAACGTAGTAGAGCCATAAAACAATCCAGTATAAAGGAAAGACGATCCTCATCCCCTGGGCCAGGGTTTATGACAACATCCCTGCCATTGCAGACGCCCAAAAATGTTGACTATAAACTCTTCATTGTTGTTGGCCTATAAATGGCTTCCCAGTGTTACCAGTTAGACAACTTTAAAAATGTATTAAGTATTTAGTACATTTTTCCTGGGAATGGCTACAGTATGTGTTTGATGTTATGCATCTGTCAACAATGGCTGTGGATGAAACACCTAAACTCATCAATTTTACAGGGTGTCCATATACTTTTGTACTTTTATAGTGTACTTACGGTATATACATAAACACATAAATTATGTCAAACACGTAGAAAGCAGAATGGATATCAAAGGTTATTCTTTTTCTGCATTCTTCACTCATATCCATACAGGCTTTAATCATCAGACCTTTTTAAAATGCAATCCGTAGTTCGTGCTTAGGGGAGGTCAACACAACTAACGTATGTGTTTACCACACAGGAAGATGGTGTCAGCAGTGAAACAAGGCAGAGGATACTTCCAGCTCCTGCAGAACGAAGAGCACAGGATGGCAAGCGCTCAGATCTTAAAGATGCAGCAACTTGCTGAACAGAAGAGAAATGAGATGCGTCCTCCTTCGCTACTGTCAGATGATGACTCAGATTCACCGGACAGTCCTGAGAGGTACCCCAGCTTCTTAAAAGTTTCCAGTTGCTTGTACAGAATGAAAGCAGTGTGTCTGTCTTTGCTGTTTTGGTCATGCTGCTTGTAAAGTATTGGGTTGTAGGAGATCATTTTAAAATGATTCAACATCTGTGGATGTACAATATATAGTAATCATATGGTATGTAACATAAAATCTGCAGCTTCCTCTCCACACCTCATATACCTGCATGTCCGGTTGATTGGAGACTCAGTGTGCCCTCACTCACTCAAGGTTGTTTGCTCTTGATTTACAAACTCCGTTCCCCACAATCCTGAATTAGTACAGCATAAGTAGGTTCAGAAAATACATGCCTTGCGATGTAATTAGAAATAAGCAAACACACACCAAGCATCAGTTACACAGAAAAATCATCAGCATATAATGAAGTTTTATTGTGTTACGATAAACCTAAAAGTGAATATACTGCATGGACAGAGTGTTTCCATTATGATAAATATGAAGAGAAGTGAAAACAAATAGTTTGGGTACCACCTTGGTAACCCCATTTAATGATGGCTGTTGGCAAAAAGAAATAGGAAAATTCAGCCGTGACTGTAAAATAGGAGCTTCTGCCATGAATAAACAAAAATGGTTGAATGTTGCTTTTGAGTTGGCGTTAATAATACATTTTATTTATTCGGAGGTGCCTTTCTAAACACTTAAGGACACCGAACAATAAATAAGGCACACATTATAAACAAAACTAAAAATACAAAAATTTAAATCAGACAGAGCAATTATAATCAAAGAGAAAAACAGATGAGTTTTACATTTAGATTTGAAAAGTGAGAATGAATCGATATTTCTAAGCTCGGATGGTAATGAGTTCCAAAGCTGGGGAACAAAGCAACTGAATACTCTGCTCCCCATGGTGGAAAGATGGACGAAGGGGACAGTCAAGTGGATGGAAGATGAGGATCTATGGATGTAAGAGGGACTAGCAACATGGAGGAGGACAGACAGATATGGAGGGGCAAAGTTTTGGATAGCCTTAAATGTTAAGAGGAGAATCTTGAAATCAATACGGAACTTAACCAGAAGCCAGTGAAGCTGCTGCAAGACGACAGCAATATGGTGAATAGAGGAGGTTCTAGTAATGATGCGGGCAGATGAATTCTGGACCAGTTAAAGCTTATAAAAAGATTTGCCAGCAAGACGCAAGAAAAGGGAATTGCAATAATCCAAACGAGAAGTGACAAGGCTGTGAACAAGGATAGCAGTGGTGTGGGGAGTGAGGGAGGGGAGAATGCAATTAATGTTACGCAGATGGAAATATGCAGACCGGGAGATGTTATTGATAAGACAAGAGTATTGTCAAGAATGACACCCAGACTTTTAACCTGTGGGGAAGGGGAAACAGGAATTATCAATAACAAATGAGAAATTATCCATTTTGGATAATGTTGATTTTGTACCAATGAGGAGAACCTCGGTTTTGTCACTATTTAATTTTAAAAAAATTAGAAGAAAATCAAGATTTAATTTCTGCTATGCAGTTAATAAGCGAGGAAGGTGGAAAGGAAAAAGTATGTTTGCTAGTCAGGTAAAGCTGGGTGTCATCAGTGTAACAGTGGAAATTAATGTTATATTTAAAAAAGATATTGCCGAAGGGAAGGAGGTATATAATGAAGAGGAAGGGCACACCTGAAGTAACAGCGGTGGGTTGGAATGTGAAAGTTTTAAGCTGAACAAACTGAGTGGGGCCTGAGAGGTAGGATCTGAACCAGTCTAGTGGAGTGTGGGTAATGTCAATCGAAAATAATCTATTGAGAAGAGTAGTGTGACAAATAGTGTCAAAGGCTGCACTCAGATCAAGGAGGATGAGAATAGTAATTAAACCAGAATCAGCTGCCATAAGGAGGTTGTTAGTAATTTTGATAAGTACCGTTTCTGTACTATGGAGTGGGCAAAAACCAGATTGGAACTGTTCATACAGATTATTTTGAGATAAATGAGAATGAAGTTGAATAGCCGCTATTTTTTCAAGAATTTTGGAAGTAAAGGGTAGATTAGAAATAGGATGAAAATTATTGAAATTACTTAGAGTGGCACCAGGTTTTTTCAGTATTGGTAGTTATTGCAGCAGTTTTAAAAGATGAAGGAACAGTCAGTACCAGTAGTGAGAGAGGAGTGGATTGTAGCAGAAATAAGAGGGACCAGAAAAGGGGGAGGCAGGCTTTGACCAGAAATGTAGGGAGGGGGTCCAGTTGACAGGATGGATGGCTTAGACTTACAGACAAGGTCTGAGATTTCTGAGAAAGTAGGAAATTGAAAAGAGGAAAATGAGCGAGTAGGTGGATGAAATTCAAATGAAGTACTGGAGGAATCCGTACCGAGAATCTGGTGTATCCTCTGAATATTTTCATTAAAAAAGGACATAAGGGAATTGGAAAAATCAGTTGAATAAAGGTAAGAAGGTAGAATCTGGGGGTTGTGTGATATTTTTAAGCGGCGAAAACGATGACTTGGTGTTACCTTTATTGGAAGAAATTATGTGAGTATAATAGTTGGATTTGGTTTGAGCAATACAGTCTTTGTAATATAATATATGGTTTTTACACATCTCTTTATAGATAGATAGATAAGATAGATAGATACTTTATTAATCCCAAGGGGAAATTCACATGAATGAACAAACAGTCCAGTTTTTTATATAACTGTTCAAGTTACCAGCCTTCAGCTTTCAAAAGCCGAAGTTTAGGCGTGGACCAGGAAGCAGAAAAGGAGAAAGAAACATATCTAGTTTTTAATGGAGCGAGAGAGTTAAGAATACCATAGAGTCCAGTGTTATAGTGTGAGACCAGTTCTTCAGGAGTGGATAAATTATAAATGTCCATAAGGGAATCAATACTAGAGGAAAGAAAATCCAAGTTAATATTCTTAATATTACGGAAAGACATGAGACGGGGAAGCTTAGTAATGGAAAGAGCAAGTTTAACATTGAATGAAAAAAGAAAATGATCAGTTATGGGGAGTTCATCTGCAGTACAATCAAGCGGGGTAACTGTAGAGCAGCAAATCAAATCCAAGATATGTCCTTTAGAATGAGTGGGAACATCAGTATTCTGCTGGAATCCAAAGCTTTCAAGGCATGATGTAAAGTCTCTAGTAATAGGGACATTGATATTATCCATATGTATATTGAAATCCCCTAGAAGTATTATGTTTGATGAAACAGTAGATAGGTGTGTAAGAAAAACAGCAAAATCATTCAAAAAGTCATTATTTGGTTTAGGGGGGCGGTAAACAATTGCAATAATAATAGGAATAGGTCCAGTCAATTAACACACAATAGATTCAGAAAAGCTGAATGCAGGAAGAGACAATGGCAGAACTTTCCACTTCCCGCAATAAATTATCAAGTATCTCATCCCTGGCCAGAGCCACGGGGTTGATAGAAGTAAACAAACCCTGGGGGAGTGGATTCGTTAAGGTGGGAAAAGTCATGAGGTTGTCGCCATGTCTTGGTTAGACAGAAAAAGTCAAACTTACAATCAGTGAGGAGATCCTGGATGAGATGCCCCTTGCTCGTAAGTGAGCGGATGTTCAACAAACCGAAGTTGACAATGGCGTTATCGCATTTAGCAACAGTGTTAGCCAACAGGGCTAGGCTGGCTAACACACTGTGGTCAGAAACCGTGTTATGTTATGTGGAGGATGTCAAGAGTTGAGCCAGATGGAGTTTATTCTTTGCAAGGTGTATTTCCGACGGGGGAGGAATATGATGTCCGGGTAGAGATAAAGTGCAGTCAGTGGAAGCTCGGACAGGCAGAAGTAGTCAGAGGAGCTCACCAGTGAGCAACTGGAGGGACCAAACAAACACAAACTAAATGAATATCCTATGAATCCACATTATAGACGACTCAGGCAAGTCAGACATCCGGAAAACTGAAACAAGTAAGTCTCAAAACAGGGTTAGGCTGAAAATAGTTCATACACAGCCTCACTGAAGTGTCAATAAAATCACGAGTCGAGCTAGAAATCATCAGTCTAGCTACAAATAAATAGAATAGGTTTTTATTGCAACACTGTTTTGTGCCTGGAAAAAAATGTTAAAAAGGAGATATGCTGTTTGCAACCGTGTTTAGTCCCTCTATGTTTCAGTACAGGATTTGCTAATTTATGAAACATGAAAACTGGTCAAGGGTTTTATACTTTTGCAAGGTACTGTATGTGGTCAGCTCTCACTGTTATTGCAGCTGACTACACAAAAACATACAAAAGGAATTTAATTGTGCAAAACAAATCTTCAGAGTAACTGTGAAATTCATCCAGGCATGATGTTTTTTATTTAATTAAACTCTGAGTTCCATCAGGGTGTTGTAAAATGCAGAGATTGAATTCCTTCAGCAGCTCAACAACAGCAGCTGTCCTTCAGTCCACAATACAAGGTTAGAAACAGAACAGCAAGAACTTCCTCCAGAACTTGTCCTGGGCAGAGTTACACTGGTGGGCTCTTTTAGACTTTTGGCTGTGGGTGGATAAGTTGGACTTGTGATCCCCCAATGCATGTCCTGGCCCCTACAAATACAGTGTTGGACATTTACTGGACTGCTTAAATTTCAATAAAAACTGGAAATATGGGGGTGTTGCAAAACATTTGACCAGTAGTGACAATAAAGCTTTATTCCTCATGATATGGTTAAACAAGGGACTTCTTGGAGCTTTCTGGTAATGGACTGTAGGGAGGTCACAGAGTGTAGCATCAGAACAAGCTGCTGTAAACCCCCACAAAGGACGGTCTGACCCCCCAACCCCCCCCCCCCCCCCACTTCAATTTTAAGCCTTTGCACTTTAGTATGATCCCAATCAAATAATGCGAAAGAGGGAAATACTGCAGATCGGAGGACCATAGGTAGAGAGGGGTTAGACACCTGTCAGTCATTTTTGACATCTGTTTGGATGATGCAGGTCAGACATGATAGTTCAGAATAGTTTCCTGACCCTGACAGAAGTTACATTCAGACTTGCACTTTGCACCATATGACTCCCACTGAACTACGTTGATGTTTCATTGAACAAATCATGTTTCTCCTCTTCAGTTGTTTAATAATCTTCTTTTGCCAGTTTTTGTTTGTTCAGTTAACTTTTCTACTATCTGGAGCAAATATCTTCATCATCAAAATACTATTCTTATATAGTTCATAAAATTAAACAAAGGGCACATTCAGTTTATTGGACTGGCATTCCTCTGTGGGCTGGTTGCTGCCTTGTGTCAAATCCTGCTAGGATACACATTGACTACCCACATCACTGAACTGGTACACAAGTAAGAAAATGGCTGGATAAATCAACATTCTGTCAGTTCAGTTTTCAACCCTAGTCATAGTCTGATCTTGACGTCTCAGGGTCCTTAAGCATGATCATCCCATGGCCCCTACCAATCAACACCAACTGTTACCAGAAGCTTTTCATTTTTCCAGTAGCTTTAAATTATTTCTGTATTTACTCACAGCAAAAATCTCACGCACTAATTTACTGCACCTGAGTTCGCTTTCCAGGTCCTCCCTGCGTGGAGTTTGCATGTTCTCCCCGTGTCTGCGTGGGTTTCCTCCGGATGCTCCGGTTTCCTCCCACAGTCCAAAGACATACAGGTTAGGTGGATTGGTGATCCTAAAATTGGCCCTAGTGTGTGCTTGGTGTGTGGGTGTGGGTGTGTGTGTCCTGCGGTGGGCTGGCGCCCTAGCTGGGATTTGTCCCTGCCTTGCGCCCTGTGTTGGCTGGGATTGGCTCCAGCAGACCCCCGTGACCCTGTGTTAGGATATAGCGGGTTGGACAATGACTAATTTAATGAATGGCCAACTGTTCTTCTAAGACAGAGGCTAGTGGAGTCCATAGGTAGGGTTCTCATAATCATTCAGACTGGGACCATGAGTTCTGCCGGGTTCTGGTCTGTCCATATTGTAATTGAATTGATGATTTGTTTAAAATATAATAAACATGAATGAAGAACTCTGAAAACTTTTAAGTCCCCCGAGGGCACATGCCCAGTATGGCAGTTGCATAACCTATCCATGGTTCTGGTACACATTTAGGTTATTGTCCACTGAAGTGGGACACTCCTATGTGATTATTGATTTTTTTTGTCCCTGTGCTATAACTATATCTGTATTTGATTGTATTCACATTTGCTTGTGATGGCGATTGCTGTTGAATGGAGTATATAAAATAACAATTGACTGGGTGTATGCAATTAGATGAATAGAATATACATTATCGTTTCTTTTCAGATCCATACAAATTGGCGAGTTGATGCCTGCACCACATTCTTGGTTATCATGGTGCTGTAGAGTGGAGATGTGTTGCATGTTGGTAAGACACGCAAGGGAGAATTTTATTGTACTCCATACACATGACAACATCACTACGACTACTTCTACTACTACAGGTTCATTTATTGCAGAGATTTAATGAATGATTAACATACTCAGGATCTCAGCAGCTCTATTTGCTGCATTTTACAACAACTTAATTTATTCATTCCACTACCCAGGTAATGATTTCAAGTCTATGGGTAACAATAAAATATGAATGGCGTATCATAAATTAATTTAAGATTTTTTAAGTAGGGCGAAAGTCTCAGGTTAGTTATATTTGTGTATCTAGTTCTCTTCAGTACAGTCGAGCACCGTTCTATGAGGCAGCTGGGTTGCAAACACCAGTCAACCACATGGAAAACAAGAATCTTAGCATTCAAGCCAAACTCCTTGGGCTCAAACGACAAATAGGGCTTTTGTCTTTTCTCACTCCACTTAAACTCCTCTATATTTTATTAAGTTAAAATCACTGTTACTGTAATTTATATTATTATAGATCATTTTGTAAATATGCCAGTTCTACTAAGAGCAGTAAAAAATGCAATGCTTTCATTTAAATTTGAGAGTGCCAGCCATCACAAGGAACATCATTTTCAACAGAGCTGTCTAGCCACTTCGTATGCCAAGTTGGTTTTATACAGTGCCTCTCCCAAACAGCATCATCACATAATTATTTATGAAAGTATTTGAGAATACCATGCCATTTTTCACACTCCTGCTTATTTAACACTGGTGACTCATAGAAACTAGATAGATGCTGCACTCTTAAAGTAGCCTTTTAGGGCAATCATATGTAAAACACAAACTCTATTTCTGTACTTCCCATACAGAAAAATGAAGCTTTATTACAAAACAACCAAAGCGAACCCTGGAAAACTCTAAAAAAAACCAGACCCCTAACTATGAGAATTCCTCAGGCATTTTAACTGAAGTTTTAGGGAAACTGGCATTGCTAAATTGGCCCTTGTGTGAGTGTGTTCACCCTGGGCTAGACTGTTACCCTGTCCAGCTCCTGTCTTGTTCCCAAACCTTGCAGAGATAGATTCCATTTTTCCCATGACCTTGCTCAGAATGAAGTGAGTTTAGTAAATTAAAAGGCTAGATAGATGGAAACATTAAATAATAAGGAGTGGAAGAGTTAGGATCTAGAACAGTGGTATCCCAGAAGCTTGTTGGCCCGGTACCATTTTATTAACTTGTGTCTGAGATCAGTGTAAGATTTTACATTGTTGATATTATGTTATGAGTGAAAGATGGTGTTATAGATTTTATTTGTATGCCTTATTCTTGTCTCCCTAAGATTTTTCAAGACTGAAGTCCCTGCAGGCCGCTCACCTAAGGCATCTGCAACTGTGAACAAGAATGCAGCCATGAGACCTTTCACTCCAGTCCACTCGTCCCTGACTTCCCCGCAGCTGTCAGATACCCCAGTGTAAGTAAAGGCATTGATATTGCACTTACTGCTGAAATTGATTTGTTTTCCAGATGGCACTATTGTCCAGCATCTTTGCCCATATGTTAGTTAGTATTTTCTGACATTTCTGTCCTTTTATTGTTTGCTCCCATTTGTCTTGTGATATCCTGGACATTGACAAAGACCTTATTTTCTGATCTTTGTATCTGAGTAGATCACCACAAGCGTTGTCACACTAGGCTGATGCCTTTAGGTAGCACCTCCTGATTATTTGCTATGCCTTTTCTCTTTCCTTATGCTGACTGAACCTTTGCCAACACATATTTTCCCAAGTCCAGACTGACTAGTGACCAGAAGTGCCTTTGATGTCCCAGCTACTTAGCCCTACCACATACTTACTGAATTGAGAATGTCGATAGGAATTCCTGTGGCTCGTCTTTCAGAATTCCTCCAGAGGCTCCAAGTTCCCCAGCAGTCCACTTTAAAGGCTAAGCTTTGTCTAGAAGGCTTGTCCTCCGTGGATATTAAGGAGCCACCTGTAGGCTCTGGGAGCTCCTGAACTGTCTTCTGTGGTCCCCCACTGTCCTCTATCCATTTTGTTGAAGGACCACTGTTTTATTATGTAAGATTCTATGATGACCCTGTTTTTCCCTTTATACTCTTTATTGTTTGAACCTTAATAAAATGTCTAAAGTTCGATACACTTAACTCTGTGATCAGGTACTTTAGCACTTACCTCCACCCTTCCCTTCTACATCTGTAACCCCAGGCAGTTAGTGCAAGTAAAGAAATAGGCAGAAGTTAAGCTTCACATTAATTATACAGTATATTATTGATAAAAATGTTAAGGAAGCAGCTGTGCATCATGCACCCACAGGCGGCTCTCGGCTTATCTTCAGTCCAGCTTGCTTTGCTACCACGTGGCTTTTAAATGGAGTATTGAAACAGGCCGTACATCTGTTTCAATATGGCTACCAAGATAGAGTTGTCTTCATCATGGTCTTCTCTTGGCCATATGGTAAGAGAGATTGAGAGGTAAATGCGAGGTGACCAACTTTATACCAGTCTTACAACAAATCACAAACCAATGGGGCATCGTGTTTCAAACAGCCACACATAAACAGCCATACTTTAGACCAGTAGAATTCAGGTGCAACTAATCCCCTAGTTGTCCTCCTGCTGGTGATGGCTTATAGGCTCATAGGTCTACACACAGTCACCAATGCCAAGCTGGTCTGATTCTCCATCCCCCTCACCATCCATTCCTCATCCTGAGTCAGTCCTAAAGGCCAGTGGGGTGGTGGGGTCGGGATTTGGTCAACAACAAAGCACCACTGTTCTAATCAATGCAGTAAAACATGCCTCCTGAAACACTTGTCTAATATTACATTTGCTTTGTCTACTTTACAAATAAAGACTTACAAATATTTATTATCTTATACTGTATGTTATATGCTAGAAATTAGTCCACCATAACCACCAAGCTTTACTTTGAGGCATTGAACCCTCTGTTGGTGGCCTTCTGCTACTAGCAATGGTGCCTCTGCCAGAGCACTTAGAATTAGTACATCATACAACCCAGCTAAAGTCCTATGTAGTCTCCAACTGTGGTCCTTGTTGGGCCCACTGTCTCACACATAAAGAGAATGATTATGGAATATCTGCTGAGCATGAACATGCGCATCCTACACCACCACAGGTGAAGCAGGTTGGTAGATACTACAAGACTGGTGTAGAACCTTCTGTTCATCACAGTGGCGCTAACCACCCTTTGGGCTAGCAGCATAGAGTTCATCTATTAAGGCCTGCCACAGCATTATAGTCTGCACAGTGCACTTTTTCTATGGCGTCACAGTAGCTCTAGTTGCCCTTGCAATCTTGAAAAGTAAAGGAGAGGAGATTTAGCACAGAACCACCATAGGGATTCTCTTCATCAAGCACTTGCCCCCAGTGAGATAAAGAGTACACTGCCCCTTTTGTAATCTATACTTTTGATCCCTGATTGCTTTTCACGAAGCCATAGGTCATAGTCACATTGTTGCCTGACCCATTTGCTTCCTACCTTCCCCCAAACCCATCCCTTCTATTTCACCCTACGTCTGGCTCCAGTTCCACTACTGCCTTGACCCCTCTCTGTGCCTGTATTTTCAGCCCATGCCCCTTCCATATCTCTTCCCAATTACCTTCTTTATTTGCCCTTACCCCAGCTACTCCCAGTTGCCATCTGTCTCTCCCCCTTGTTTCTTCCCCATCTACTCCCAGCTGCTGGGTATCTCCACCCCCTTCTCCCTCCCCAACTTGTTCTAGCTTCCCTCTGTCTCCACCTATTATCCTTCTCCAGCTCTTCTAGCTGCCATTTGTCTCCACCACTTTTCCCTTCCACAACTCCTAGCTTCGCTCTATCTCTGCCCCTTTTTCCTTTTTATCACCATCCACTTCCTAGTTTTTCTGCCCCTTGCCCTTTTTGCAGCTTCTCCCAGCTCTCTCCTTTCTCAGTCCATACAGTATCTCTGTTCCCACCTTCCTGCTGCTGTCCTTGGTGGCCGCCATTTTTGTCTTCCCCGTCTACTGTCAGCTTCCCTCTGTCTCCACCCCTTGCCCTTCCCCTGCTTCTTCTAGTTACACTATACCGCCACGCATTTGACTCAGCTACCTTTGTGTCTACACCTTTTCTGTTTCATCACCACCCCTTTCCCAGGTTTTCTTCCTTCTATCACTTCCCCTTGCAATTCACCCTCCTCCTGTCAGTTTCCCTTTGCTCCAGAATGGGCACAGCCATTAAAAAACAAATGTGCTAATTCGTCACAAGAGGCAACCCTGTGTAACCTGCTTATCCCCAGGCATCATTGGACTCAAGGCAGGAACCAGCCCTGGCCAGGAGGCTTAGTTTATTGCGGGGCCCCTCCGCTCTCGGGTCAATTTACATTTTCTAATTATCTTAACACACTACATAAGGACACACAGATGACAGCTGGGTTCAGGTTCAATCCCAGGATGCTGGAGCTGTGAGGGATTAGCAGTAATCAGTGTGCCACCATGTAATACAACAGAAAATGCTAAAAAAGAAACAAGAAATAAGACAAACTATACAGAAACAAAACTGAAGCAATTTACTATGAGGGGGCCCAATAACAAATGAGGTGTATGTGAAGTCTGAACACTGAACTTTTAAAAGGTATTGTACAAGAAAAGCCATCAGAATGAACTCCATGCAGAAACAAACTGATTGATCTGACATTTATTTTCTGATCTGGCACTGGGTGCCTTTCCCTAACTTCGCTTTAAAGATTGATGACCAAAAAAGCCAGCATCAATCAAGCCAAAGTGTAATTGGGTTTGTTTAAAGCAGCCCATTTTCGTCAAGGTCTGTTAGTCTTCTTCTAGTCGTCGCCTTGACCCAACACTATTACAATCATTCTTTTAATCGCGTAAGATGTTCTATTTAATTAGTCTTTCAGCGCCAGAGAAGAATTAACCAGGTCTTGCAGGTCAGCTCATCGGTCATTCAGTGCTTCCTGTAGATGCAGTCTGCTTTCTAGTTGTGTCTTTTCTCCACGGCAGAATGTGCAAGTGTTGTGTTACGTTTGTGGCTAAGGAGTACACTTGTTCAACCAGCGTGCCTGCTTTTTTACTTACATTGCTCATTTTGAAAGAAGGCAGAGGAAAAGAAGAAAAAGGGAAAAAAATGTTCCCAATATTCCAAGATTCTTCAACCACATGGAATTATTTGTATAGTGCAGTTTACAGCCACTAGAGGGCAGCAGTGCTAATGTAGTTTTAACAGAGGTTGGGAGCATGCACTGGTAGTGTATAGCCGCACCCACCGAATATCGTGTTTAAGACTGAGCAGTGTGTCTTATTTTTAAATGTCACAAATCCATTACCATCCTGTGGATCCAGAGTGCTGGAATTTAATATGCTGGCTTTGACATTTAAGCAGGAATCCACCCTGGATGGGATATCATTCCACTGAAGGGCACTGTGTCCAAATATATTTAAATTAGATCTTATATATATTTGTGCTGTTGGAACAAACTTCCAATTTTAAAATTGCAGAAGGGGTGCCACTCTCACACACACAATTTAGAGCCAGCAGTCATTCTGGCCCACTTGAAAACTCCTCCACACACACACACACACAGAGCTGAAAATTGAACCTGAAGCTCTATAACTGGGGACCTGAGTTCAGCAGATGACACCTCAGGACCACGCTGGAACAGTCATCTAACCAAATCATGAGATTAAAACAGAAAAGGTCTGGGGAGGAGGATGAATGCACTCAAATGACAAGACGACACACCTTTGTGGATCTATTTTTTTGAGTAGAAGCAAAGCTGATCTACTAGTACAAGACAATCGAGAGGGGCAGTAGGATGTATTAGGTGGTCAATGGAGGCCACCAGCTAAGAAGGCAGAAAACACAGTTGTGACACTAAGGTCTACTTAAGACTGCAGCATTTCTAAATGTATATTTCAAGTGTTGTGGAGGTGCTGTGATGTCCTACCAGTGACCATCTTCTCATTTCCCTTTGTCGTATTCTCTTCCAGTGAGGTGATCTTCCGTCAGCTGTGTTCTTTATACTGGCTCTTAGATGTTCTGACCACAGAATCCACGGGGGGTATTGGTCCAGTGTCTTCCTGCTGGGATATAAGGTATCTTTTTTTTTTTTTTAATAACAGGTTAAAAATAAATAAAAGAGTGCTTAGGAGAAAGCTCCCAACTCCTGACAGTGATGCCTGAGACCTGAACCTGAAGCCACTTATCTCATCAGTCCATCCCTTACTGGACCACCCACCATATTCCATTTGTTGTTGTAATTCAGGTTGATCCCTTGGTGGATTGTGATTGGCCTTGCTTGTTACCAGTGGTACAAGATCAGAATTCTTGATGAGTAATTATTGTGGCTCCCATGCAATGCATTTGGCTTTCATGGTTGAGCAGTGTCAGTCAGGATGGCAGGATCCCACCTGTTCATTCATACATGCATAAATTCTCAAACCTGCTTAGTCTAGCTTAGGGTCATGGGAGAGCAGTGGGTGCAAGTGGGAATCAAACTTGTGCCGGACAGTGGGGACCACAGATGAATACACACTGACATGCATGTCATATCCTGAGAAAAACCCATGAGACATTAAAAGAACAGGCAAACATCACACAGGCAACAATCAGGTGCAGGGTTCAGACTCGGGATGCTGAATCTTTGAATCAACCGAGCAGTGTGCCACCATAATGCCCGTCTTTTTTCATCAGGTACAGCTCAGCAGTTGTTCTTTATTAATCTTTGGACACTTGGAATACTCATCTGATCCCATTCTGTCTATTGTGAAATCCAAATGTTCTCAGATCCAATAGTCCACTTCCTTCCAAAATGGGCCATTTTGGAATCACAATGAACTTAACTAATTAAAAAAGCAGGGGGAAAAAAATACAGCCATGAGGTTCAAAGCCTGGACACTAGATATGTGAAACATCATCACTAGCCACTGCTACCCATTATGAAAAACATTCTGTCTCAATTGTGGTACTATAATCACCTAAATGACCACTAGGACATCATATAACCAAACCTGCATATCTTTGGAGGTGTCGAGCACTCAGAGGAAAAATCCACTCAGACATGTAAACTCCACAGACACAACAGGATTCAACCACAGAACACTAGATCTGTAAAACTGTAGCATTTAATCACTACACTACCTTGTTACCTTTTATGAAACGCATCCTGTCTCAATTTATGTACTGCAATGTAATTCCCTAAATGGCCCTAGAGACACTTACAATGAATGGACATAAGCACAGCTCTGCTTTATAAAGTTAGGCACACAAATTGAGTTGACAAAGATCAAAGATCTGTGACCTGAATATGCAGTAACTTATCTGAATGGTCCATCACCTTTTGGAGGAGTGGGGTATGATCTCTTCTTCTTGGAACTTTGGTTAACCCCTTGGTGGACTACAATTGTCCTTCACCGGTTAACAGCAAGTGTCAGATTCTCATTGGCATAAAATCAGAGTTCTTCATCTGGAAATTCTTCAGCTGTGCTCCTTCTGCAGCTTCTCTGCATTCAGCAATCAAGCTAAAGCAATGTCAGTCTGCAGACTAGAGTTTTGTTCAGGTACTGCAGCCCTAGAGAAACCAACAACAAAAGGAGACTGGCACAGCTACACTTTATAAAGTCACTTGAAAACAAGCAAGTCAAAGGAGATATGTGATTAATACATGAATACAAAGGAACTGCTGTGGCTTTTGCTGCAGGTGAGCCGAGTGTGACTGCAAGGCAATCATGTCTCTGCAAATCACTTGTTGTTGTGTTGCTTTTAAACCAAAAATTGCAAAACATTTAGTTCTTCAATATCTTCATGACAAATCTGTGGTCAGGAAATCAGAGTGGGTTAGCTTTTCTTTAGAGTTTCCTAAATAAAAGAAGAGTGAATATTGTCACAATCAATTTTGATGGCTCCCTACTCCAGTTTATATGTATTGCTTAAGAGTTTTGCAAGCTGTGGATTTCATGAAATGTACTCTTTACTATTTCCACAATACAGGCCTGTGTGACAATATATATCTCCTTTTACTATGAGCACAAGCTTTATATAGACTCTTTCACATTCATCTGTCTATCAGTATTTTATTCATTTCATGATCATTAAGAGCTCATCCTGGTAGTGTCAGGTCCAAGAATCAACTTTGAAAAAGACGCTAATCCATCTTGGAGCAGACTCACTCACTCACACAAACAAATCTACCATCACTCACATCAGCCCGAGTTCAATATCACCTATTGCCATGATACACATCTTTTATTTTCTGTAATTATTTGCAAAAGACAGTATGAAATTTTTCTTTAAGCAAGAGAGAAACTTGACTCCCTGGACATATGAAACAGCAAACCAACACTCCATTTTATCATAATATTAATTCATAGTCATATACCTCCATACTGGCTATCTCCACTTTCAGGAGACAGGATACAAGTGATATTTATTTCCTGAGATCAAAATTTTAACTTCACTGAAGCCAAGTAAATTTAAAAATGGATGGATGTTAAAACTCAATTCTGTTTTTATGTGTTCTTCACTTTTTAGAGACCCAGGAGGAAGCAGATCGATGACGAGACGAACGGTTAAAGAGAAGAACATCGAACTCAGATGGGACCACTTTCTGTCCCCACCCAAAGTAAGGCCAATCCTGATCCAGCCTTCAAGCTCTTTGACAACTGGACCCTCACTACTAAAGGAATGCACTGTTTTTTGGCCATTCAATAGTGAAATGTGGTCTTGAAATGATGTACTTTGGAAGGTGACAGTAAACCAGAGCCAGTTCTCTGAAAGCAAACAGGAAGCATTCTCATCAGTATTACTTCCCCATGTTTTTATTTTCTATTATCTTTGTGCAGATGGTTATGCAAATCTCATTCACATGTTGATCAGAATGAACCAATTTAGTATTTGCATCGAATCTTCCAATCAGGCATTCTGTTTGAACCTCTTGTCATATGAAACTGTGAATGCATTTTGCACTGAAGGACATTAAAAAAGTAGAAAATTCACTTTGCTACCCTGTACAGTCTGGGATATTTACTGGGGTGGAATTCACTACAATCATTTAGTTGCCCATCTCCATTCATCTAAAAGCATTATTGGCAACCAATAACCTGTTACACAGGAGCCCTCCTGTTCAGATCTGCCACCAACCATTTTAAAACTATTTTAGAGCTTAGAAATTATATGTATAAGTGGCACCATCTACTGACTGCATGGTGTCATTACAGCTTACTGTATAGCATTGTCACACTGCTACTGTGAAGAAGGGCTTGTCATATTAGTAAATTTCTTTGAGATTTCTAATAATACAAATAAATATATAAATATTATTTTTGGTTAGTACTGCCCTTTAACAACTTAAAAGACTAGATTCACAACCAGCATTGACCAGTCTTGGTTTGCAGTTTTCCCATTCTCCCATAGCGGCTTTTTCCACCTAAAGTACTTCCCAAAGAGGTGCACTTTAGGTTAACTGGCAACTCTAAATTAACCCATTGTGAGCTAGTGAATGTGTCCTGTTCTGGTCTGGAACCATATCCAGCAGTGGTACATTTTAAACCCAGTATCACTGTGATAGACACCAGTTCACCAACTAGAATTTGTTGCTATAGTGCAGTACTTCTACTGCCCTCGTGCAGCAGGACATCCAGCCTCTTAATGATTATTGTTTATGAATACCAGATTCATACCTGTCCTTTTCACGTTCTTCTTGTGTCATTGTGGGTTCTACTCCCAAAGATGTTCATTGTTGCTTATTCTCTGATGGCCTCACATTCCGTCTAGAGTCGGTTCTTGCCTTGACCTAATGCTATTGATATAGGCCTTTGCTCCCCATTTCTTTGATTTGGGTTAAGATGGCTTAGCCGTTCGATGTAAAACAGGAAAGAGAGTGCCAGCTATTTGCCTTCTGCCAACATTACACTGCACTGTGAGAGTCACCCACTCCATTTTCAGATTGCCTAAAATTTATTTATTAAATGCAAACCTGGAGGATCGAATCTTCTAACACCTGCTTCTGAGCTTCATGTTCAATTGATGCCTTGTTGTTTTATCAATGGCACTATAACTGTGCGTTATTTTCAGGTAAAAAAAAACTACAGGGCACTGAGGCGGCAGTCTGTGAAGCCCAGGAGGTCGTACTTTCCCAGTTCTTCACGAATGAGCATGTCGTCAACCCTTACCGCCAACATTGGTAGTATGTCGTCTCTGGTTCTGGGTTCTGAAGACCTGTCCAACCACTTGCTGGAGGAGGTGTGCGAAGCAGAAGATAGCGAGTCACTGGCCAATGGATCCGGAAGCCCCAACCGGCAGGACAAGCTGGAGGTGCCGCTGTCTCCCTGTGAGTACAATGGCTTAACAGTCAGACCGTGAAGCCTGACCTCTGAGGACTATTGCTGGGTCTGAACCCACCTCCTCCTTTTCCTGTTTTCCCAGTAGTGTCTTAGATATGTTAAATGTATGGTATGGTAGTGTCGTTTTTTATTAAGAGTGAATCTAGTGCCAGCAAAAATAATATGGGACATGTCACAAAATTATGGAAAGAACATGTATAAATGAAGAAACTGTCTGCAACTACTAAAATTGGATTATTTTGCTCTGACACACTCATGTGGCATTTGAAGTTGCCAAACTTGCCAAATGAGTGTTTAATTTTGTAGGTGGCCAAAGGTTTTATGTGCTCTGGTGCCTGTTGCCCACATTTTAGTTCAGTGTTGTGTTTTTTTATTGAAAACACAAAAGAACCAACCTTGCAAGAAAAACACTAATTCAGGAAAAAATGTTCCACAGTTGGTTTCCACTCTATGACACTATTGGCTGTGTTTGTTCTTCTGCAACACATTAGAGACACAGAAGGACAAACAAATCCGAGGATAAGTGAGTCTGTACTTTTTATGTTTTGCTTTAGATCTCCAGAAGCTTCTAGAATATGCACACCAGAGTGCTGAAAAAGAGCTGCAGTGCAACATGGAGACTGGAAAAATCAAGTTGGACGGGTCTGTTCATTTTGTTTAAATTAAGCATGCAAATATTGTAGTAAGACCAGCCAGACTGTTAATAATCACTTTTGGACTTATGGTCTCCACAGTCTTTATAAGGAGGTTGCATATATATATTTATACGTATATATATGAACTTCAGACACAACTACACAGACACCAGCCCTGGGCTCAAAACAATACCTTTACAGGTTTTTATCCAAATCACACTTGGGAAACCCAACAGTGGGTGTGTAAACTGTAGCCATGACAGTTGAGTACTGCCACCTGTTATACAGGTGGCACAACTGTTCTTGGCAAGAGTTCTCCCCATGTCCATCTATTATTATTTCTTCTTCATCACGAATGGGAAAGGGAATAGGGACCATCTTTGCCAAGATGTGCACCCATCCACGCTCCCCTTCCATAATGGTGTCCTGGCTAGAAAAGAGGGCATTTTCCATTCCAGTCAGGAAGCCAGTCCATGTATGTACACATATTATAAATATGACATATTTATTAATATTGTTAAATTCTTCAAGCCTAGAGACATATTTGTATGAAATTGCTAAAATGTTATATCCTACTCTTAGTACCACCTTGAAGTTTATACTTGTCAGAACACAAAAAAAAATCAAACCAGCAGCATTCCTTGATCACACTCTGGAAACCGGTGCCCAATGAAAAACTCAGTGTTATCACACAAGTTAATGAGGAGATCTGCACCTTCCACCCCTTTAACTTTTCATGATGGTGCCAAATTGGTTATTAGATGTCGGTCAATAGTTGGATTGTGGATTTCCATAGAGTTGATTTTCAGCATGAGCTAAGCGCATTGAGTTAAGCAAAGATTGTATTTTCAAATTAAAGAGAAGTTATCAAGTCTAACATGTATGTGATTATTCATTCTTATTTTATTTAAAGCTATTTAACAAATGATCCTGCTTGTGAAAAAAATAGAGACAGAAAAGAAGAGGATACCCCTCAACAGAGGCCTCAGAGGTACAGTGGAACTTTCACTTTAGGTTAAAAAAAATCTAAATACATGAGCAGTTTCTGCAGGGACACCATTAGTAAATACTTGGATCTGCAAAGGAAAAACAAACTGAAATTTGCAAAAGCCACAGGTGCTTTGGGCCAGTTGGTTTCATTTCAAACAGCATGTAATAGTCTAACTGGACAGAGTTTGAGCATTTGCACTAAGGCTGAAGCTATACACAGAAATTACCTGTCAATTTGAAAAATATCAATTAGCTGACATTATCACAAATGCACCAGAACCAAATGCCTATAGAATTTTGATAGATTATTTTGCTGATTGATAGATAGATAGATAGATAGACTCTGTCCTCCATCTTCTGTTCTGAGCTCACACACTTTCCACCATAAGTTTGCTCTTTTGTAGCATTTACTTACAGGCACCCCTGGACCCAGCATATCCAACATACCCCTGGTTTGCCTTTGTGCTTACTTTTGGGTTTCTAAATTGAAGACCAAGGCTCTCAGAAGTGTTCTTAGGTTCTTCTCGTAAATGTAATGGTAGACTGTATAAACCTCAACCAAATAGAGAGATGAAACTACAGTACAAATGAAGGAACTTATTATTTATTTTTGGGGCTCCCTTGTCCCATCTCTAGTCCACAGGCCAACAGCCTTTCTTAAAGCTTGTCCGTCAAGGGTTTCTGGGTCAAAGGCCAGTCTTCGAGTTTGTAATTATGTAATCTGGTTTGAGGTCATTTGCTCCAGTAGTTTGAGAAGAATGAAGAGTTCATCAGTATGTGGTGGTGAGCAGGTTCAGGTGGCCAAGTAGGAATGGAGTCCTTGGAATGTTTTGCAGCTGACTAACACATCTCAGGAGAGAACAAGAATATACAGTCAGCTTAGGAGAGCTGCAGTTAGCCTTAGAAAGAAAATGCTTTGGTGTTTGTCATGGCAGCAGGAAGGCAAGTTGTTATCTTCAATAAAGGAGACACCTTGCATACAATATTGTCAGAGGGTCTTTTGATGTAACTGATTAGAACTAGTGGGCCAAGAAATCTCAGGAGTTATAGGTAAATTTTCAGATTCCTTCAAAGAGGTTCTGACAAAATGTTTGAGGACTCTAAAAGAACATCCCCAAGCTGTGGCTGGGAATATGTCAGACTTAAATGGGATTTTGTTGGCAAGTTGGAGGAGCTCTCATGACAGCCTTTTTAGTGCTTGTTCTTAAGATAAGAGTACTTAGCGAGACATGCTCTGGTCCATCACCATTGAGGAGTACACAAGCCCTGGGAGCAACAGACACAAGGTAGAAACCAGGCAGGGTGCAGTCATCTGGTATTGCCTGATTTATCTCCCATGCAGTGTATCCCAGTGGCTAAAGTATTGGGCTGCTTGTTTGATGACCACAATTAATTCACCATCGTGTATAGGAGCTCCAAAGGGCTTGGGAATGGTGTTCACCCTGGAAATGTCCTCAACATAAAAGTAAAATGTTTTTTGCATGTTTGTTCTCCAGCTGCCCAGTAAATCAATCAATAGTCACTAGCAAATTCATAGAAAGTAAACAGGAGCTGTCGTCAGAGATGAGGCAAAGATTCTTACAGGCAATGAGGGAATCATCGTCAGATCTCAACTCAACCTTGGACATGATTTCCAAGTAAGTGCAATGTGATGAATTAATGATTTAACATGTTGGGATTCTATCTGTGTATTTAGCAAAATTTTAAAAATACTTTTAGTATAGTTTATCATTTTTATTGTTTTGATGTTCATTTGGATGATTCATTCTTTGCTTTGAGACCAGCTGTACATGTGTGTGACCATATTGTTTATGGTTGCTGTACTGATTGTACAGGGCAGCTTCAATTTAAACTAAGATAGAATCAAAAATAATAGTAATAACAATATGAGGGCAGAACGGTTGCCGTGGCTTCTCTCTAATAGTCTCCTACACAGAAGCAGGGCATACTGCTCTCTCTGGCTCCATCTACCCACATTGGTATTTATTCCTTCCATGCCTTGACACATTTGCCAACAGGATAGCTTTACATGTTCTATAAATACAAAAGTATTGATCATATTGACTAAACCTTTCAACATTTTATGCACTTTCTGTTTCACCTTTGGGACTTGAACTCATAACCACTTGCTCTTGTCAGATCTGATGACATTACATCCATCCATCCATTATTTAACCCGCTATATCCTAACCACAGGGTCACGGGGGTCTGCTGGAGCCAATCCTAGCCAACACAGGGCGCAAGGCAGGAAACAAACCCCGGGCAGGGCGCCAGCCCACCTCAGGGCACACACACACACCATGCACACACTAGGGACAATTTAGGATCGCCAGTGCACCTAACCTGCATGTCTTCGGACTGTGGGAGGAAACCCACACAGACACGGGGAGAACATGCAAACTCCATGCAGGGAGAACCCGGGAAGCAAACCCGGCTCTCCTAACTGCGAGGCAGCAGCGCTACCCACTGCGCCACCGTGCAACCCGATGACATTACAATAACAGCAAATCGTTTAGGTCATAAATGATCAAGAGACAAACAGTCTGTGCAACTAAAGGATCATTTTATCAACCAGTAAGAACTCTCTTGGTGCTGTTCTTCCCACTATGGCATCAGTGCCATGGGATGATAAGCCAACTTGTGCAAATTATGCTTTCAACCCAAACGGATAATGAACAATACTGACCTTTTTTTCTACTTTAAGATTCCTGAAATTCAGGATTAATTCCAAATACTATCTATTTTTTATTTTTCTGTTGTAGGAAGCGCCAGGAGAAATGTGTCCACATATTTCACTCTCTGGATAAGCTGAAAGATGCCCACCAGGGTATGGGGAGCATTAGGGCATGCAGCAAGGTGGCAGGTTGCAGGGACGAGCAGAGTCAGCTAATGGAGACAAGCTGGTGAGAACTGGGCAGATGCATACATTTTAGAATATGGGAGACTGAGTGGGTTTCGGGCACAGGAGTGGAAGATTGCTGGGGTCAAATCCCACCAGTCCTACTTCGGTGGGGGCAGGATTGATTGATTTTCCAAGAATGGATGTCAAAGCTGGAAGAGATTGACCTTAACAGAGTGAAATTTCTGCCCCTACCAAATACAGATCTAGAGCTGAAGGGGTGAAAACTTGCTGTCATTTATTTGTTACCCATTTCAAAGAATGCTTAGGGTGATTTCACTTTGACGTGTGCATTGAGCCTATAAAAACATAATAAACTTTGGAGGGATTTAGGAATGGCTGACAAAAGAGCAAGAACAAAGACAGCCTGAGTCTCACATCTTCTGTCGGCTTTTCTTTGTCTCAGGCTTTCTCATCTGCTATCCTCGATTCCTCGCCAAGCACTGGACAATCACAATATCCACAAAATTTTGGACAAGTTATCCCGCTTTGGCGACAGGCAGAGCCTAAGAATTGAGACGCAGCATTTTGTGAATGTTCTGAGCGCAATCCGCACATGGGAGCTTTGCTCTCCGGACCTTTGCGTTGCCATTGAGGTAATTTTTTCCACTTTTTAAAATGTTTTTAATTGTGTGGGAATTATAAGGGGTTTGCACAATGTTTAAAGGAATAGATTCATACAATTTGAATAAAAGATGTCAGTATGGGTGGCACTTAGACACACTGGGTAACTATGAGTCTGGTATAGAATATTGGATTTTGTATTATAAGTAATGTCATTATGCATTTATTATATTACTGCGATGTGCCTATTCAAACTACCTATAAGCCACCGTGAATGTGTTGTGTTGTGTCAGCTGCTCTCCATTTATCGCATGATGTTCACGTTCCTTTGATTACCCTTGTAGCCTTAAATGAATTTTGATTTTTATAAATTGTAGACTACTTGCTTTTAATAGCATATAGTTCACAGGTGAATGAATATCAGGATTTTGTGACTATACTTATTATCCAAAAGCACTATAAAGCATATCAATCAATTGCTATTAGTATACTGATAGCAGTCCAGTGGTACAGTTCTCTTCATGGTATGAAATGCTCCACAACTGTGGCAGATGCTCACAAATGGTGTTCTGCCATGCAGGACCCAGCTGTGAACATATGGAAAAGTTTGCTGTTGTGAGAATAAAACTGCAGTTTGGATACGGTTATACAAGCATGTTGCCATAAAATAAAAATTCAAACAGCAGTCATCCAGGTTGCCATGGAAGATATCATGTCACCTCCGTATCCTTAATGCATGATAAACTATCACTTCTAACTCCTGATAGCCAAAGAGTTTTATCTGAACAGGTTTCCATATGCAAATCTCCAGGTGTGTGGCAGATCTTTGCTCTGATCAGCCTAATGAAGTGAATTTCTTCAGCCCAAAGTACAGGGTGAACAGCAGCCCATTATTCATTTAATTATATGAGTGCACAGTTCATAGCTGTTCAAAATTAAAATATTTTTGTAAAGCAAAAGTAAAGTTAAAATACTGTATGGCCAGTAATCACATAGGGACATAGGCGACGTAGAGTTACCATTTGAGGTGTTTGCATGCATATCAGGACTCTAGCTGTGTGACAGCAGCACTAACCAGTGTGTTAACACCTCTCGTCCTTCTTTAAGTAGTGCCCCTGGGCACATAAGCACCTAACTTCTGAATTTGTATATTTAATATGACTTTTGGGTGGTGACCCTCACCATAATTGAGCATTTATCTTCACACCATTCAAATTTAGAAGGGTGGTGATTATTGTGCAAGGTAAGATCAAACAAATGTATTTGTTAAAAGGTTCCACACCCACCAGGCAGCCTCCTGTTAACTGTGAATTTACTAAGGTGCTTTGGCCTTAATTAACCTGAAAACAGTTTTGAAAATTGTTGTGAAAATGTATAGAATGGCTGGTTGATTATACACGTGCACAGGTGCGATCAGTGTAGACATCCCTCATTAGCTCTTAGTGGGTGTGAAATGTCTGAGTAGGTCAAAAAAGGGGGAAATCAAAACTTGAAAGACTAGTCCCTGTTATAGAAATGGGACAGAAGGAGAACAAGAGAAATGGCCAAACTGTGAGTAAGGATGTCTCTTTGGAGTAAAAGTGTACCTTCAAGGAGAGTGGGGCCAACCCTGCCTCACTGCAGTAAGAAGTATGGGAAATACCATGGGCTTGGAATCTTGGAATCTTTCTGCAGATACTGAAATAAGGTGGCAGATGAAGAGCTTAAGTGTCTGAGTCCAGGACAAAGGGCATAACTGCAGAGTGGACACAGAATTGATACAGCGCTCTTCCAAGGGGAACTGCGGACAGGTGGAATGAAAACACAGAGTATATGGAGCGAGCATATAGTTACTAGGCTTCCTCACTGGTATAGTGGCGAGGGATGCGACGGGGCTCCATTTACACACTGAGTACAAAAAGAACACTTTTAACGATTGCTACTCTTTGAAGGAACAATGTTTTAATAGACATTTATTTACTGAAGACTTTTTATCAGAAACAACCAGAAAACATGATGTAACTTGACATACAATGACTGTAACCAGAAAATCAAAATGGTCTAATGCAGAAAGCACAAATTGCAGCCAGAAGCCCTAGCCAAAAAGTCATTATCAAGAAGATTTTACAAAAGCAAAGTAAATGTGACAGAATCTTTAGGTAATATATCATCAAACTCGGATAAAAAATGGCTACCAAGATGACCTTTTTAACCTTTTTTAGTAATTGATGTCGAGGATGACGCCCACGTGACAACCTCAAGCACAACCTCAAAAGCTGGTTGTAAAACTGAGCAGACTGGGCCTGAACACCACCCTCTGCAATTGGATTCTGGACTTCTTGACAGAGAGGCCCCAGTCAGTTTGGATGGGCTGCAACACTTCCAGCAACATCACATTGAGCACTGGAGCGCTGCAGAGCTGCGTGCTTAGTCCACTGCTGTTCACCCTGCTGACTCACGAATGCACAGCCACGCACAACACCAACCACATCATCAAGTTTACGAATGATACAACGGTGCTGGGACTGATAAGCAGGGATACAGCATACAGAGATGAGGTGGAATGGCTGCCTGCATGGGGTGAAGACAACAATCTATCTCTCAATGTTGACAAGACAAAAGAGATAATCGTGGGCTTCTGAAAATCACATCCTGCCCACATCCCACTCAGCATCAACAGTTTAGATGTGGAGACTGTTAGGAGTACCAGGTTCCTCATTGTAAACATAACTGAGGAACTTATGTGGACACATGACACCACATCACTAATCAAGAAAGCCCAGCAGAGACTACACTTCCTGAGGCGGCTGAAGCGAGCAAGTCTTCCCCCTTCCATCCTCACCATATTCTACAGAGGCACCACTGAGAGTGTTCTGACCAGCTGCATCACTGTCTGGTATGGCAACTGCAACATATCCGACCGCAAGCGCCTGCAAAGGATAATGGAGACAGAAGAGAACAATTTTATGGTGCCTTTCCCTTCACTACAGAACATTTTTTACAAACGCAGTGTCTGCAAGGCCTGCAGCATTGTGCAGGACCCCTTACACCCCTCACATGGACTTTTCACATTTCTACCATCCAAGAGAAGATACTGTAGCTTCAGAGCCAGATCTGCCAGGCTGCAGGAGAGTTTTTACCCCCAAGCTGTCAGACTCCTTAACACCATGCTGCCCCCGGGATCTTCCACACTACCTCAACCACCTCTAAAAACAGAACTTTTATACTTGCCAGCCACTTTTCTGCAAAGATGAGTGTGCATGTAGAATAGAACTGAAAATCTCATACTGACCTTTAAGTATTTTGACACTCTTGATATCCTTCTGCTGTAAAACATTCTGATCTGCCATTGTTTACACATTTCTTAAACATCTGTTATCATACACTGATCATTTCTGTATTATCTATATCTATTATTTATTATTTATTTATTATATTACATATCTATTGACTATATTTACGTATCTAGAATGCAAATACCATACTTTGCTTAAATGTTAATGTTGCTTACTACACGTCAGTATTGCTGCTGCTACTTCTTTGTCTTGCCTTTGCACAATGTCTTGTCTTGTTTGTGTTTTAATTTTAAATTTTAATTTTAATTCTATTTTTAATTTATTATTTGCACTTCATGTTGTTACACTGTGGACCCTGAGCTTCACAGTTTCGGCTATCTGTATACTTGTATATGGTTGAGATGACAATAAAGTTCGTTTTGACTTTGACTTTGACTTGAAAACCTCTGATGATTTGACTAGCGTCATGATGATGACAAGAACACAAACTGGTGTCAGAACAAACAGTAAACATGAATTTAGTACCGTTAAATTAAAAAAAAAAAAACTATTGAACAAGTATCCCGGAGTAACAAAACCTCCAAAATGACATTCAAAAAGGCAAAACATCCATAAATAAGATCATTCCAAAATGAAAGAACAAAAATTTGCAACAAAAATGTTCTGTTTCAGCCTTTGTTCCGCTCACCATTCCTGCTACAACATTTATGCAGCTTTAGAGATTTTCCTCTCAGATCCCAGTGATCTACAGGTTGGATTGATTATCTGTTTTAATTTGGACCCATGTAGGTGTGGACGCTGCAATGACCTGGCACCCCATCCTGGTCTATGTGTCCAGAGCTGCTGTGAGATTCTCTCAGGCTGACATGCCTAACACAAGGTAGCATCACACAGCTGCTTTAACTCATTCCAGTATGTGAACTGGCTGTATGTAGTTTGTCTCTTTTGACTTTCTTTATTACTTACACATTTCCCAGACTCCCACAGAATAACTTTTCTCATGTGCCTCCTGAAATGAAGCGTCCCAGCTGTGGCTTATTAGGTAGACGTCAGGGATATTCATAGGTGATCTACATATTTTACGTCTGCTTGATGAAATAAAATTCAAATTCCTTTCAGATAGTCCGAGAGCACGTAGTGCAGATGCCTAAAGAAGATTATGAGACTTGGCTGAAGTCAAGAGGGGCTTTGCCCACAAGGCCACAGAGTGCCCCCCGGTAAGGTGAGTGAACTGTATTGTAGTATGTGGTGCCATAGAGACAGACACATGTCAAGCCCTAACATTCTATGCATCCATTCATTTTTCAGAGCTGTGGTGCCCAGCCAATAGCATAGGATGACAGTCCAAAATTTGCTTAATCAAATCCTATGTCCCTGGTGGATTCATCTGCTATGTAATCAAAAAAGGCTTGAGTTCACATTCTGCTGCTGCCTGAGGGTAGCTAATTAAGTGAGGGGGAGATGCCACACTGAATGAATTCCTGAGAAGAGATAAATGATGTTGTGGTTCCCACTTAAGAAAGGACAAATGTAGTAGGACGGATGTGCAGTGGAGGCCCAGGCAGAGGTGTCCTTGACATTAGTAGCCCAATTCGCAGTTGGGCCAATGGATTTCTTGCTGTGTAATCCAGTGGCCCAAATTTTAGCTTCACTACTGCCGTCTTAGTAAAGAAGAGCAGCAGATAAAGTGGTGTTGCCCCAAGCAAATACCTAAATAGAGAAAGAAGTAAAACCAAGCAGCACACCAGTGAGTTTGCTCATGCCTTGCTCCCGGTGCAGCCAGAATAGGCTTCAGTTTTCACGCTGAATTGGATTTAGTTGTCCAGTAAAGGCTGGCTGGATGAATGAATGCCAAGAGGAGGTGGGATTATGCATTCACCATTTATTGTATCTTCTGTTGAGAAGAGCATAGCCATGTCATGAACTTGTGAGATGTTTTGCAGCATTTCATGATATTGTTGTGCTGCTCCAACTGTTACTCACCATAAAATCGGAGAGTTGAGCCCCTACTAAGCCTTTAGGTGTACTGAACTCCATGTTCGTATAAAACACCAGATGTATGGTTTCAGATTCTAATCATGTGTATTTCTGACAAATGAAAATGATTCTGAAAGTGAACTGAATTGACTCATCACCCAGATGTGACCAGAATCTGCTGTCTATTATTTGTGAAAGGGCAGTGCGTCATGAAAGCTTCATGCTGTGGGGTGGCCAGATGGGGGTGCTCAACTGTATCAAATTGTGTATTGCAGCCTGAATGCTTTGTACTTGTGTTAAAGAACATTGTGCGGTTAGGCTGATAAAAGGGTAGTGTTACAGGATGCAGTGAATAGCACTCTTTATCTTCCACTTCAGAACAGAGTCCCTTACAACCTACACCTTGAAGTGCCACTACACAGACCCATTCAAAAGGGTCCATGCTCATATGATGTGCTAACTGCCTCAGGCGCTATTTCTGGGTGTGGGGAGAAGCACACTGAGGAGTTGAGCACCATTCTGATATGGAGGTTATGTGGGATGCAGGGCCATGTGATACTCCCTAAGTCTGAGTGAAGTCGAGGTGGGTTGGGATGTAAGGAAGTGCATTGGCAGTACCACTGAGAAGCAAATCTTACAGTGTTACAATGGGGAAGCTCCAAGAAGAGGAGACACAGGCTGTAGTGTGAGGACTAACATTGTGACGCAGGGGGGAAGGCACTATAGTTCATGCCATTGTGTCCTGATACGTTCCTTAAGGCTCACGCCTACTGTTCCATTTGTTTTTTCCCATAGTAAACAGTAGCTATCAGTGAACGGACCAAATGGAACAATATGACCTCCTGATGAAAGTGCATAGAGCCTTCCAGCTTGTGTTTGCCTTTCCAGGAAAGCCTTGAGTGCTCCGCCATGCCAGTACAGAATGTGATAGCCCTGCAGCATGCCGGAGAGTGACTATGGGATAGCATCAGACGTGATGCTTTCAAAGGGAATTTAAAACAAAAAAACTACCAATGGTTTCAGGAATCATCTAACAGCCTTGGTTAAACTGTCTTCGAGAGGAGGAATGGCCATGGAAGACATCAGGAAAGCTAGGCAAAGAGTGAGGCCTTTAATAGCTGAGCAGCCTGAGACTGAGACTGAGACCGAGATAACAGACAATGTTAGCCAAGTGGAAAGTGCTGGGCGTATGTCCGGCTTTCTGTTTTGATAGCAAAGCCCTCCTGTTCCCAGCAAAGCCAAATATTTACTTTCACTTGGCAGCCAAACTGTTTTTTCCAAGAGCAGCAATTTTGAATGGGTACTGTGAGGCCCGACTGTGGCACCGGTGCGTTCAGCACTGTCAAGTGAAGCACAGAGTATATTTGTGTGCATGTGTCAGTGTATGTTTACATAAGTGGGCATGTGTGTGTTTCTGTGCACTATGAAAGTGGTAAAAATGTTTGTGTGTGTTTTCTATGTGTATTCTAAGTGTGTAGGCATATGTGCATTTGTGCCAGTACATATATTTTAATCTGTATGCGTGTGTGAGAGTCATTTGTATTTGTGTGTGTATTTGTGTGTGAGGACATACCTATAGTTCAATTATGTGTGTCACTTTAATTTTCTATACAGGTTTGGAGGGGTGTGTGTGTACAGATGTGCCAGTACCTCAGAAAATATACATGTGTGTAAGCGTGCATTTCTCCATAAGAATTTGTGTAGCTGCGTGTGTCTTTGTGTATCTCTGTGAGTGAGCCTGTGCCTCTTCGTGGGCATTTTGTGTCTGTGTGTTTATGCGGGTCAGTACATGTACATGAAGCATTATATGCATATTTCAAAGATTACATTTGTGCATGTGTGCATTGGTGTATACATGTATACCAGTACATATCTATACATACATAAGTGTGTGTGTTCTGCATGTATCCATATGCATTTGTGTATTATTGTGTATGTGTGAGTATAGATTTCTTAATTTATCATGCCTATATGGCTGTTTTCACTCATGCGTGTTGCTTCATATGTCAATATAAGTGTACCAGTGCCTGCTGGTTCCACGTTTCTGTCTTGTATGCTTTCTTCAGACTCTGCTGGAAATTTTCCAAATTCTTTGTCAGTTAATGTTTGGAAATCTTCTTGAACCCCCAGTGGTTAAAACTAATGATTCTTTGAGTTCCGGTATTGCCAGAAAGCAAAATAGGTGCGGCTGGTCAGACTGGTATCAAGCAGTCAGCGCCACTCCTTTGGTTTGTACTCACTGGGCATGTGGCACTGGCTGTGCAGGGCGCCTCCCTCTTCTCACTTCCACTCTGGCATCCATCATCATCATTTTCAGGTCTTATTCTTCATCTTTGTAGGGCTGGATATAAGTGGGGGAGGGGGGTCTTGTTTCAGTTCATTCTTATTGTTTATGATATTATTAATTCAGCCTCACAGTTGTATTAGGAATTACTATGTCCTGTGCCCCCTGATTATTCATACAAAATCAGTAAAAATAAGCATACAGGTGAGTGCACATGTGTTTACGCATGCATCAGTATATTTGTGTGACTTTCAATGTACATATATGACATGCACATAAAGGTGCCTCAGCACTTGCGTGAAGGTCTGTGTGCCTGCAGAGGTGGACATGTGTATGTTTCAGTGGGTTTGCTACTAACATCAAAGAGATGTTTTGGTACGTGCCAGTAGGTAAACACACGTGTATATGTTTGCAAATGTGTGTCTCTGTCAACCTGGGTTACTACAGGAGCAGTCCTGTGTCTGCCAGTGTGTGTTCGTCAGTACTTATTCTTGTATTACTGCATGCCTTGACATGTTTTCATGTGTGTCAGTGTACAGTGTGTTTTATTATGTGCCTGCCCACCACATGTGTATATGGATGTAAATATCTATACAGTAGTAGTGTGTGATTGTGCATGAAAATGTGCTTGTATGCACACATGAAAGGTGCTGTCTTCTCCTATATAACAAAATGGTACTATCTGTGTGTGTGTATTTGTCACATCCCTCTAGGCAATCTGATTGCCGACCTTGGATTTGGTCTGATTAGTCAGTTTAGCTTTGGTGGATCAATAGTAGAGATGATGACATGATATTTTTGGGGAGCAATATCCAATTCCCGATGATGACTATTTTTTTTAATTTTACAAAAATTGAGTTAAAATGGAGCATTTTAATGACAATGCAAATTATTTACCAAGCGGTGTTGGGTCACTAAATACTAATGAGGCGTAACTCAAGTCATCATCAGAGACAGGAAGTATTTGCAAGAATACAAATGATTTTTTCACAGCAGATAATGAGGCCCATCTACCATTGGTTTTAGTCAAAAAGCAGACAGGTGGTGAGCAATACGCCTGGTCAGAGAAGCAGGCTTTATGTTGAGTACAGTCAAGAGAGGAAGTGCCAGGCAAGAGAAGTTGAGAGACACGGGGGTACAAAGGAATGGCGCAGGGGGATTGCTGAAGGTACACATTTCAATGTATTCTGTTAACCTGTTTTTAACATGTAATGTAGTAGGTATTAAATTAAATTGATTGGCTCTTTTTTGTATATGGCATGAATGTATTCCCATTCTGGGGGAAAAGATGATGAATCCAAAAAAGCTGGCTTCAGTGAATGTCATCTTTAAATAAACCTTTTCAAGTGCCAAAGCATTTATTGTTTGCTTTCGTTTTCTGTTATGCAATGTATGTTGGGGGGGATTGGAATTAATATTAATAATAATGCACATCGCTGGTGAAGCTATATACCGTATGTCCCATATCTTTGTACCATGAGTGTTGCATTGTATTTATCAGGAATAATTCAACCATTAAAATATCTGACCACTCTCCCAGCTTGATTAGGTTCTACTGGTAAAGGCCAAGGTCATGTCACCATTGGTTCCCTTAGAAGCCGAGCCGGCCTGACTCTCACAGTACACAATGATTTTGAGAGCCAACAGTGACCCTGCCACTTATCTACATCTGATAGCTTAGCAGAGTTTCCTGAACGAGGAGGGCACCTTATCTTCGAATGGAAAGGCAGTTTTCACCTTCAAATCAGCAGGTCTCTTTCCAATACAAGACTCTCCATATTCAACCAAGATCTTGAAAGCGTTTCCGAAGGGAGGTTATCTGTAGAAAAATGGACAAAAGTTTAATTGAAGTGTTTTGACTTTGACAGTGACTTTTTCTGTAAAAAGAAACCCCAAACCTTTATTGCTTTTCTCTAATAAATTCTCATCTGGCCATGTCACAGTTATATTGTTGATATTGTCGTGATTATAGATAGATAGATATTTTCTTCTAACTAACTAACTTACGTACATACCTGCTTACTTTATTTGTTCCCAGGGAGAAATTTGGCTTGTAGAGAAGTTCTATTAACAAAAAAATGAATAGCATTATTATATACTAGCTGTGTTTGGTCTTCGGGACAAAAAACAGCCCGAAGTTTCCTTACCAATTTTATGATATTGGTGAACTTCCAGAGACATCAGCTAAGTGGGCTGGGACAAGATGTATTTTGTATGAGATGGAAATGTAGTCGGCTGCAGCTGTGGCACAAATTGAGTGGGACGGTCTGGAACCTGTCTTAGACAAGTGTATGGTAGTTTGTTGTGTGAACATACAACGTGCATGTACCACAAAGCCGAGTTTTCTGCTTGGGTTGAATGAGAAGCTGTATAAACCTCTACATCTTCTGTAGAATTTACACCAATTCTCATGGCTGTGGTTGATTGTGAGCAGAGCGGACTGCTCCATACATGCACACACGTCTTTCATGGTGAGAAGTGTTGTGCATGCAAGCGCCGAAAACATTTAAAAGTACATTCATACACCATCTAGTGGCTATGGTTGAGTGTGAGCCGACAAGACTGCTCCATACACACTTACTCAGGTCTTTTGTTTATATATATCTAATTGACAAACAACAAACCATTCTCACACATACGCCAGAATGACTGAAAAGAAAGAAAACCTGGCATCCATAGTCAGAGTGAAGCTTTATGCAGATGTAATGCTATTGGTATAAAGGAGACTCTGTAGTGTTTCTTGACACTGAATAATTTATTGTCTGAAAGTCCTTGATGTTAGTGTGTGAGAGAGAGGATGTGTAGCATTGTTCATAATGGCACTCAGTTTTGTTTTAATGCTGTCCTTTGCTACGACCTACAGGGGGTCCAGAATGTGTCACATCACTGAGCCTGCCCTTTTAATTAACTTGTTGATTTGGTGGGCCCTCTCTTGAAGTGATGCTACCAGCCCAGCAACTACACTGGCCATCACAAAGTTGTAGAATTTGTAAAGGATGACACTTCCCTCATTAAAGCCTGCTGTGCTCTTTCTTATATTTTTCCTCTGTGTTATGTGTCAGGTTCAGCCTGTCATTGATGTAGACCCCCAAGTACTTTCTGAAAAGTGATCGGACATAGAGGTTCTTAGTTGAGGTGAAAGTCAATTACCAGTTCTCATCCCCTTCATTGTATTTAACCCTTAAGTGCAAAATCATCTAAGAATTTCTATAAACAGACATGTCTTGCTGTTAAATGTGTAGTCTGAAGTGTACAGAGTGAACAAAAAAGGAGACAGGACTGTGCCTTGTGGTGCTTCTCTGTTGGTCACACAGTCCTCTAGCCTCACAAACTCTGGTTTAAGTTGAAGTTTGCTCCATTTGCTGTGTGTTCATTCATGTAAATGACATGTGGTTTAGTTATTTCTGTCACTACATTACAGCAGGAAACCTGGACAAGTGCTCTGAGTCTGTTCTCAGGGAAGGGCACTATATAAATATGAATGAAACCGATTAGCTTTGCACATATTTGAATTTGGAATCAGATGAGTCCAAACCTACTTGCAATTGTTTAACCCTTGATGCCTGTATCCATCCCTAACAAGCTGCATAAGTGTTGTTTGTTAAAGAAAAGTTCCTTGTATTGCATTACACAGGTTTGCCTTCACAAAGTGGTTAAACTATATCTTCAGTTTTCTCAACTTGTGGTTGCCTCTTCAGGGAGCTCCTTCCCCATGGATCACAGCATTCAAATTGGGCCTGTTGTGCCACCTCTTACCTTTTGCCTGGATTTAGTGTTTTGTGGCCGACCGTGTTGTAGCTGCAGTTCACAAGCGACTCCACACTTTTACTGACCACTTTGTTCATTATTGACTTTGATTATGATGGGGTGCTTTGTTGGCTTTTGCCAGTGTTGTCACCTCCCCCTGGAATTTAGCTTGTTTTTAATTCTCCTGTAGTCTGCCTTGGTAGCTTGGACTATTTTCATTTTGTATGGGTTGTAAATTATCACTGTGAAAGGTGCCAAATACAATAAAGAAGGAATGAATAATGGCCTCTGCAATGTTTTTGGGCTCTGAAAATGAATGCCAACTTAGGAGATGCCCATTATTTATGGGGTGCAAGCCATCTTCGCTCAGGTCTGCTACTGAATTTGCTGCATTGTAATCACGACCACCCCACAGAGACAAGATCACTTGTCCATCTGCCCCTTTAATAGAGGACACTTAGCTAAGGCATTTTCCAATATGCAGTGCACCCTCAGTTACAGAATGCATTTTTTCTTTTCTCTTTGTCTTTCTCTCTTTCAGATACCTGCGGACCTTTAATTTTGACCAGCAGCATGAATCCTGATCCTGGATAATGGCATTTATTCCTTAGTTCTTGTTGGTGGATTTCCTTAAGCATGTAAAGCACAAGTGGCCCAGTCTTACCTTCAAATAAATTCCAGTTTGATGCCTTCTTGTTTCTTTCTATAGTCAGATGTACACCAAGGTGTGAGAATTACTTTATAACAAATTTTGGAAGATGTGTGCTTTTTTATTTACAATAGTCTCTTTACTTTTTTCTCATTCCCAAAGTGTTTGTGTCTAAATTAATAAAGTCAATGGCGGCAAATGTTTAAGAGCAAAACCACCTCGGTGTGACTGTGTACGCAAACTCCTGCTTACATAACCTATTATCTGTCCTTCCGTCCACTATACCAACCCATTTATTCCAAACTATTCAGGAGTCACAGGCACAAGGCAGAATCCATCCGTACATCTGGTGCCACACATCTTCACTCACTCATGCCAAGGCCAGCACTGAGTCACTAATCACCTTTGGGGAGTGAGAGAGAGAATGGAGTGTCCAGGGAAAACCAACACAGATGGGGCGAGAACATACAAACTCCACAAAGACATTGACCATTTTGGGATTTGAACCCAGGCCATGGAGCTGAGAGACTTTAGTACTAACCACTATACCACAGCGGATATGCAGAAAATAAAGTAGCAACAGCAGAGCTTCATTGCAACATGCAAACTTGGGGACTTTTACATTAACTCAGCAAAGAACAAAGGATATGACCGTATAATTTCCTTTATTGCCACAACAATGAAATCTGCAGAGAATTTAATATATATACAATATGGACACAAACCTTCAACACGGGAAGAACAACAATCACCATTCCAAACTACCCCATACACAACCAAATAGACATGGTCATGCAGTTACTGTGGAGGACCTCGCTTAAGGTTGATTGAAACATGGGGTCATCCAAGATCTACCATAGTTTAGGGAAACTGTAACAAAGTAAATTGTTCAGCCCAGCCTGCTCTGTCCGGTCACCATACCTCCCACACAGGACACCTCCCATTTTAACTTTACTTAGTTCCCATTTTTTCACGCAGACTTAAATCTATCAAAGAGTTACCTAAGGGCAGATAAGAAACATTTAATCAAGCAAAAGGAGAACATGGTAATAAACCGTACTAAAGATATAAAACAGGGAACAAATGAAGTCACTTTCAAAATATAGACCAAAGTTAGTAGTACTAGTCTAGGCAAAGCAACGCCAAAAAATAGCAGTCATTGAAAATACAGTGATAACGTAAAAAAAAACTGGAAAAGACAAGGAAACTGTTATAATTTGTTTCAGAACCCATAGATTTTGATCTGAAGCGCTCTATGCAAACCACCTAATTGCTAGGAGTGGCATTAGCTGACTAACTAATGCAGAGATCAAGGTACTGATTATTAAGAACTATCAACAGACAGTCAAAGCTGAAAGAACCATCAAATAGTCCCTCTTACATTGATCCTACTACCTTTTCCCTAACTGCACCAAGCAGTCAAATGTTTTTTTTTTTCAGACACCATCTTAAATATCAATAGCGTGATGCTACTGCTGATCACTTGGCTTCAACAGGATGTCAATCATAATAGCAACGTGCTGGGGACAACTGCAGGAAAAGCAAAATACAAAATGTCTTTGCAATGACATCAATATAACAATGATGAAAATGAACAAAACACTAAAATGAATACCAAATACACCCAAAGCTTTCCAAATGAATCTGCAAGCTCAAAATATAAACAGGATTATGACAGGTATACTGTATTGTGCAAGATGACCTGGTTACCTACCAGGTTTCATGTCTCCCATTTGACAGTGTCTTAGTCAAATCCACAACAATTAATGATCTCCTGCCAAGGCCCTTCAACTAGTCTATTAGTAATCACTTATATAAACAACATTTTGCACTTAGCCTGTACTTGCTTACTGAGGTGTAGTAGGCAAGATTCTAGAGGGTCAGCCAGCACAAGGTTTCATGTCTCCCATCTGACAATGCCTTTGTAACACTACTCACTTGCTGTTTTCTGGCAGCAACAATTACTTTTATAGCTCATATTTCTTTAGTAAGCATTAGCCTGCAGCATCTGTTTCAGTAATAAATAGATGTTATTAACTAGAAACAGGTTCCTTGCTTTTGGTCCGTACTCATTCAAGTAGTCAAACCCTATAGGTTCTTGTAACTTTCCTTTTTCCTTTGCTCACAATCTGTTAATTCTTGCTTACATATTTACATGGTTTTGTCAATTCTTGACTACAGTCTCACCTTTTGTTCTTGTTCAGTTGGTTACTAACCTGGCCATGTTGAGTAATCACCTATCTCCTGTTAGCAACATTCCTCTTTATCCACCTGTGGAACTCTACTCCCACTTAAACCTGGAAGACAAATCAAAGATATAGAATAAGAGAGGAAGAACAATTATAGCATTGCGGGGAAACAGAATCTATCCCAACAGCATATGATGCAATGCAAAGAGTAACCCAAGATAGAATGCAAGTCACATTAATACACAGAAAAATGTTTCATACAGTGAACAAAACCTACTCGGGAGATAATGATAAAAACAAGAGTGTACATAGAGATAGAAAGAAAAATGGTGGAAACCGTAAGATGAAGCTAGACCAGGAAACCAGGGACACAACAACAAAATGAAAGTCAGGGCAGAGTGTAGCCAACAAACCAAAACACACCATTGGGTCCTACTGCAAAAGTAAATAAACTTGTAGCAGTGGCAGGGCACTCACATTCTGGCAGTTTAAAAACGCTGTTCCTGAGTGTTATATCTCAGTCAGATTTCCACCCCTGACTGAAGTTCATAGCCTTCTTTTATGTCTCTTTTGCTGTTTGTTGTGCCATTTATTTATGTTAATGTTACTTTTGTTAATTATCTGCTATATTTTCTTTGTCTATGTTATGTGGGAGGTCCCCCAAAGAGGTGGGGACACCTGCCAGTCGCTGTCAGGAACTGCCCTCTACCCTATATATCCGGAGGGTCTCCCACAGTCCCTGGTGGTTCATTTTTAATGCACTTAGGAGTGGTGAGTTCTTGTCCTTTTTGTAAATTCAATGTGTTTTATGATTTTCTAGCTGTTTTGACCTTGTGCTGTATGTTTTGACCTTGTTATTTGAATCTGTATTGTGACTTATTTGATTTGGATTGCCTTCTTGTTACAGGCCATTCCATTTTGCCTTTGTGCTCCATAGAGCTTCATTATTATTGGAGAACATTTTTTGTGAAGAATAAATCTTTTATTTTACGAAGATTCCACAAGAACCCTATTTGTATCTAGTTGGGGTTTTTGATCATTTTCCCACTTCTAGTGGGCATTTTTGGAAGTGCTTTTGGGACTCTTAGTTCTCAACACGGAGGCAGCTGGGAATTGAAGTCCTTTTCATATAGTGCTACAACAAACTGACACTGAGAAAAAGTTTATCCTCCAGGAGATAATGCATTATGTGATCACCAATGTATTTTTAGTATAACTTTCGTTACATCATTGTAGTTATGTGATCTTTAAAATGGTGTCATGTCAGTTTAAATCCATCTTAAGTCTGCTAAGCTCTTAAATAGCACGGGATGGTCTTATGCTGCAACATCTGGGCTCCACCACCCTGGGCTCACCACACACAGTATAAAGGGCACATTACCAAAGAAATAAATAATAACATAAAACAACATTTTAAACTGAACTAACTATTCATTATGAAAATAAGCAAACAAAAACATAATAACAAAGTTTACAAAAAAAATAACAGAAGGGTAATATCAAAAGAGAAAATGTTTGACCGTGATGTACCATATTAAGAACCAAACGTCAAAGCTGGATGAATTCACAAACCAAAATGATCAGAAGACCACCAAACCCACAAAGAGTTGAGCACAAAATGGAGCTGAAGAGCCCAGCTGAGAAGAGGCTGTGTCTTAAATAGTCCTCAGACAACTGCAGCACCTGTATCCTTATTACAATGAAACAGGAGAGAATTCATTAAATCGGCATAGTTAAACAAACACCAATGAAAAAATAAGCAATGACTTTAAAATACCAAAGCGCAAAATTAGAAATAATCGAGAAAGAAAGAAACAGGAAAAATGAGACAAAACCAAGGAAGGAGCTCCTATTCCAAGTTAACACAATTGACCTTTGTGATATGGGGGAATGGGGTAATCAGTACAAATATCCATTAGAACAGAGAGGAAATGTTACTGTTCCACAGGTTTTGACCATCTAAAATGCAAGTTGAGTCTAAAAAGCACTTTTTTAGAGCTGATCAACCAGTAAATGTTTCCTTTTTTCATGCACTGTATGTGTTGATGGCTGTGAGAACTCTGGGCCGGATACCAAACAGGTGTGTTTTAGGATCAGGGCCCACTTTAGATCCTGCCCAGTATGTCCAGGGTTTTGCCAGTCTCAAGTCAATGACTACACCTGGTGCACAGCAGGGGGCTTTACACAGGATGAAGAAGATGATGTGCCTGGGAATCAGTGCTTGCATTTTCAAATCCTTGCCAGCTTTAATGTGGGTACCAGCAGTGTTCAAAGTAAGAGCAGAGTGAAACCATCTGAAGAACTGCAGTGTGGTCAGAGGAAGTCAATGACTGAAAAGAAAAAAAAACAGATCTCTGACAAAATAGTTTGTGGTTTTTCTTGCTAACATCACTATGAACCTGCTAGAATGCAGTTATTGCATCTGATATGGTATCATCTATGAATTGTACCAAACCATCAGTCACTAATTCAGCTAAAATATAAATATGAGTTGGGACAGTGGGGTGAGCCCTGCAATAGTAATTTAACAGTTCACTTAGTCTGTATGTGATGTGGCTTCTGTGCAGTGGTTGATCACATTGTATCTCAGGCTATCTAATAACCCTGTCCGAGGCTCTAAGGCAAGCCTTTTCAGTCCTCAAGACAAATGGATGCATCATCTGTTTATGCCCCCAACTCCTCCAAGAAGCCTTTTTAGGCAAAGAGGTACCCACTTCAGATTCCCTCTGTTTGTGAGCCTTTGAGATGAATTGGTGTTATCACAGTGTTCTTTACGGGGATCCACGTAGCACATTTATTCAATGTCAGATCCCACTTACTGTACTCAAATGAAGAATCATGGAGGTGCCAGGCCATAAATCAGCAGTAGTAGGATGCAAGACTGGCTCTAACCCTGTGAAGGGTGCCAGTTCATTTGTTCATTTTCACTTGTAGGCGTGGTGCAACCTGAAATGCTTTACTATGAATTTTCATGGACTTCTTTTTATTTATTTATTTTTTAATTCTTTGAATCTACAGGTCATGCTGTGGCCTACCTAGGAAGTGTTCCTGTGGGGACCAGTGGTCATGGACAGACTGAGCTAACTAATCTCATTTACTCAAATTTACAACTGGATTGCATCAGAAGCCAGCAGGGTGACTTGGTGGGGGAGGGCACATCTGCTTTGCTGTACTGAGACTGTCTGTTTCCAGATGTGGTCAGGATTGTCTCAGAAGTATCACAATAGGAGTCAAAGGAAAGATTAAAAGTAAAATGCAAAGATGAAGAAGGGAAAGGCTGCTGGATTTGTGCAGACTAATGCGCAGATCCTGGATTTGAGGACAAGTGCAAACATGCAGGCATCACCCGGCGAAAGCCTCAGACGCCATTAGGGGTATAGACGGAGACGTTGGCAGTCTGTAATTCAGAGCAGCTATGATTAAGGAGTGTCTTGAGAGCACCAAAGTAGTAAATGTCAGGGTGGATGAGAGGCGCCGAGGACAGAGATTACAGTCATTCTAATAAGCAGTGGCAATTTCACTACCAGGCTCTCCTAGAGGGCCAGGGAGGAGATGTGTGGAAGTCCTGTGTAGAGACCCTGAGGCAGACGCGTCAGGATCCTAGCATGCTGTGCTAACTTAAGCTGTCTTGTACTTCAGTGTGGCTTTGTAGAAGGCTGTTCTTGAAATGTGTTGATTTGCCTACCATTTAGCCAGTCTCAGTATTAACTGTTTAGTATAAATGCCTCTCCGAGTCACCTTGATCCATCTGACCAAGGCTTATAATCTGTTCAGGATCCTCAGGCAAGATACAATGTGCATTAAGGCTCCTCAGCCTGATCCAGTCCTTCCACACAGACATGAAGGGTGTTGTCTGGATCAGTGACACATCATCTAACACCTTCAGCATCTGCAGTGGTTTGAAACAAGGCTTTGTCTTTGCCCCCACTCTTTTTGGCATCTTTGAGGAATCAACTGAGAAGGTATATCTTTGCACAAGGTCTGATGACAAGCTGTTTAACCTTTCACACCTAAGAGCAGAGACCAAAGTTTGGCAGGTTCTCATGCTCTATGCTGATGATCCTGCACTGACCACTCATTCACAACAGCAATTGCATAGACTGATTGATGAGTTCTCTAGAGCATTTCAGGACTTTGGCCTCATTCTCAGTCTTAAGAAGACCAACATGATGGGCTACGTTGTTGAGTCCACCCATAATGGAAGTGGTAAATCAGTTCACCTACCTTGACCTCACAGTTACTAACACCTTCTCTGTGGATGCAGAGATCAACCAGACAATTAGCCGTGCTGCCTCAGTCTTTGCCAGGTTGACTCAGAGAGTCAAGGACAACATGACTGTCCACAGCAAGGTGACTTTCTACAAGGCTTGCATATTCAGTACTCGGCTTTAACATGCTACTCCAGACAAGAAGGGTGATTAATGACTTTCATATGCACAACAAAACTCCTCATGCCTAGTCACCAAGCAGGATCAGGGACCCCTAACCACTACACCACTCAGTAAATGTGCCACTCTCGGGTGCAGGCATTATCCTCTTGTGGCCTAGACTTTATACCACAAGGTGGCAGGTTCATTTCAGGTTTCAGGCTTAAGCGATTGTAACCAGAATATATCCCAAATACATGTAAACATTACGTTTATGTGGGTGTTGATTAAAGAAAGGCACTATATCAAAAAGCATGTGTTCCATGTAAGTTATTGGTATAATTAGGGATTCAGATTGTGGTGGGGAAAGGGGATGTGACCCTCTCAATATTTTAATGTCAAAATGGGTAGGTTCAGCCAAGGACCCCTCCTGGCAACTGAGAAAAGTTCTTGCAGATCAGATTGCTGGGTGGTAGTGTGCGCTGCATTAATGGCTTTACCAGAATGATGTTCTGGGGCTTTCATCCACCCAACAACTCATCCACCTGAAGCTAAGCGTGGTCAGGGCCTGCCAGTACTTAAATGGCGGACCATCTAAGAAAAGCTTGGGCTGGTGCTAGAAGAGGTGTTGGTGAGGCCAGCAGGGGGCGTTTACTCTGTAGTCTGTGTGTGATCCCAATGCCCCAGTGCAGTGACAGGGATACTGTGGTGTAAATATGGTGCCATTCTTTGGAGAAGATGTAAAACATAGGTCTTGAATCTATGTGGTGGTCAAAGAGAGTATGGTTTATCCCAATGTCTTGGCTAAATTGCCCATCATGGCTTCATCCATTCTGGCCTCTTAACCATTCCCTGTCTGTAATTGGCTCTCTCTCACTGACCCCTTCACCACCTAATAGCTAATGTGTGGCGAGTGTACTGGTGCTATATAAATCCATCTACTTAGTTACTTGTGCAGTCAGGCATTGTGGTTTGCCAAACTCAACAAAGCCTATTCAGCATCCTTTTACACAACAACGTCCATATGGAATGACGCTGATCAGTTCACCTTAAAAAAAGGCTTTACGTCACAACAGCATTAAGGCCTCACTTAGTGAGTTTTCTGTGAATTCCAAAATGTCTCAAATATCCCTAGGAGGAAGGGAGAGGGCCATTGACATGCTGTTGGCGGTTGTGCCATGTACCAGCATTACCAGGCCACTCCCCTGAGTCCCACATACAGGTAAGCATTTAGCAGACTGTCAAGATAGATGACTGTCAAAAATCTGGTGGTCTTCAACTGACCACACCAGGACAAGACTGACACTTGGGACAAGTCAGTCTTAGGTATCATTTCAGATCTGCCATCCATACTATTGTTGAAACTGCTGACTGACCAAGACTGTGACAAACAGGGCCCATGCTGTTGATCACAGTGCAAAGTGGCCTAGCAAGGACCCCTCTGCTCATTCCTCCTACATGACGTGACCCTACAGGCTTCACACTGCTCCTGTGGTCACAACTGTCCTAAGTTATGAATAGTGGTGCTGCCTTGACCTGACTTCTCTCCTAACCTTAACACCATGGAACACCGTTGGGATGTTTTGGATCACAAATTCCACAGATATGACCAACTGCCTGCCAGTGACCAGCAGCTCCATCAGGTTCTTAAACAGCAAGCATCCTACAAGTGCAGACTCTAAGGGTACCTGGGAGAGACGGTCACACGAGATACTGAAGGACAGTAAGGTGATGTGAATGTTCACATCTGGTATTGTTGTACTGTTATTCTCTTTACTGTTTTCTTTGCTGTTGTTTGCAATTGTTTATTGTTATTTTGGTAATGCAGGTTGGAGCTTCGGTAAAACAACAAGCGTTGTACTTCCTTTCTCTATCAGTATATAAAATATAGTATATAGACATACAAATACACACAAGCATCCTTGTTATGTAAGATATAAGGGGGTTGCTTTCCAGTCACCTGTGAACCCAAAGAATGACCAAAAAGTGTGGTTTTATTACAGAAGAAACATGCTACAGAGGTTTAAGGATGTGAAGTAAAACACAGTGGTCTGCTAGTAGGAAAAATTGCCATATATATAGAGTATGAGGACATTTTTGCATCATATCCTAGCTGATCTCCAGCACCACGGCCAACAGGAGTGTGTTAAAATGCAGTGCTCCATGTTATTCAATAGAAAACAAAAATCAGATCACCTGATGTTCTCCTTACCACTGAGTGCATACTTAGCCTTATTAATAGCATGCATCATCACACAATACAGAAATGAAATGAAGCAAAGGCAGACCACCCTCAACAGTATTCAGCCCATTCGATCAACGCGGGGTGTCTAACATGGGTACCTTGACACACTTCTTCAAATAACCTCCCTACTTTTCTTTTTCTCACCTTCTCCTCCTCCTCCAGCAGCCACACCACCTGCACTTCAGAACAGGTAACCCACCCAAGGCTAAACATATTAGGCCCTGGCCAGTACTTGAATGGGAGACAATCTAGGAAAAGTTTGGGTTGCTGCTGGAAGTGGTGTTGGTGACACCAGCAAGGGGCGCTTACCGTGTGGTCTGTGTATGAATGACAATGTTCCAATGCAGCGATGGGGACACTGTGATGTAAACATTGGTAACACCCTTCGGATGAGGTGTAATACCAAGGTCCTGACTCTCTGTCATCATAAGGGATCCCTGGGCATCTTTTGAAAAGAATAAAGTGTTTCCCGAAGTCCTGGCAAAATTAGCCCTTCCTATACAGCCTTGTCATTCTTCCTCCCTATCTGGCTCTCTCACCACCCAAGAGCTAATGTATGGTGAGCAAACTGGCACAAGAATGGCTGCCTTTGTATCTTTCAGGTGGACTCCACACATCTGCGGTGCTTGAAGTGTCTATATAAAGCATTTGGAAAAGGACAATATAAACTTAATTAATTGTTATTATGGCCAGCATTACACTCCATCCCATCTAGGATCACTTCTGGGCTAAAGCCTCACAAGGTTGTTCACCCCACATCTTCCCTGGTGCCCCTGCACTGCTGATCCTCAGTATATATTAAAAGGGTTAGGTGCTGCAGTGGAGGACTCATAACAGATTATGGAAGCAACAAGCCCACTGATCCACAGCAGGGTCCTGGGGAAACTGGAGCCTCCCCCAGCAAGCATCAGGTGCAAGGCAGGAACAATCTATGGATGGGGTGCCTGTCCAGCTATAGGGAATTGATTGATTAATGATTTTGTTTGAAGACTGATTAACAGCTCTGCTTCATTACTTTTGAAATGTTTGTACTTAAAAATGTACTGACAAAAATCAAACTTTATTTGGTATTTATCAAATATATATATACAGTATATATATATATATATATATATATATATATATTGAGATAGATAACTTCAGACAGTAGAAGGAATAATGCGATCGCCTGAATTGATTTTGTGGACGCTTCGGCTGCCTAAAGCGTTTACAAAACAAATACATGCACAGACTACAAAATCCTTAACATACCTCGTAAGGCTTTACATGACCGCATAGTCGGGTTATTCGCGAAGAAATCCAAATGTGCTAATCAAGTTTTTTCAGAGGTCAATAACCTGATTTCTCTATTCTGAATAAGTGTCATTTTAGAAATCAGGTTTCCGTCAATAACCGGATAATAATGCAAGCCTCATAACCATCCTAGAGCACACTGTGATTGCCACTTGTCACAAGTGAAAGTGCAGTGGTTGTGCGTTCTAAAGGACACACATGATTTCCCGCTCCTGTGTGAAATGCCTCTGTTCGAGGTCTCGCGAGACTGTGAAAGGCGCGCTTCGCGCTTCTTTGACGTTGAACGTTGAACAGCTTTAGCGTGCTAAGGAGGTAAAAGACAAGAAAGAAAAATAAATAAACAGCTGCCCAGGAGCTTTAAAACGTGAAAAACACCTGTCTGTTATTCAACAGAAACCTGGGAAACAAGACAAAGGAGGTGGGTAGCTGTTTTAAATTAGGTGAGGGTTTAACCAGCATTGTGAAGTGTTTTTTGGCGTGACGCCATTTTGATGTGGACATCGCAAGATAGTAGTCACAGTTTAAAATACACGGTAATAGCAATATGTCACAATCTTTAAACGTCAGAGTATTGTTTGTTTTTCCTCAGACACCAGAAATAGAACATAAAATTGTCGGTAACATAAGAGAGAGTTAGTGAAGCCTAAAAAAATAAGGTTTACAGTAAACATACGACTACATGATGTTTTTATTTGAAATAAATATATTGGTTAAATTACAGACTTCCCAGTTATAATTATATTAACCTACTATATTAACGTTTATGAAGCGTTCTTTGTTATCGTTATTGTGCAGGAGTGCCTGCACGTACCTCCACCACAGTGCGAAAACGAGCCCTAAAGTTGCCACGCCTGCCTCAAGTCCTGGCAGTGAAATGAGCTAAGTGAAAATGCCCTCCTTCTACAGTACATTTATGACGCGATTTGTGTATTGTAGAACACGTTCAATGTATTTGACCCATTGGCGTCTTGTATTTCTTCATCTGTACTCAATAGCTCACCGGTGATCATTTCAGCACCGATCTGTTGCATGCAGCGCAAAGTGGACTTCATTTGACAGGAAAGTTCGTAATTGCCGCCAGCAAGTTCATCTTTGAGGTAGTGGTGAGCGATTCTCGAACGACTCGTTCTTTTTGAATGATTCCTGGCTCTGACTCAGACAGAGGCTCTGTAGCGCATGCGTGCTGTTGTTAGTGTGTTTGGTTTCACGAGCGCGCTCGTCTGTCTCCGGATTATCGTTCCTTTACCTTCTGATTCTTTCGAGTTCGAACTAAATAATTAGCAGCGAATGACAACCGATTCTCTCGTGCATCATTTTTTGTTTTCTTCAGTTCGTTTTTGGAAATGTTATAAACATGATGGAGAAACAATATTAAACTGATACGTTATGGCCCTTTGTACTTTCACCAAATTAGTCGCACAAAATTGAACCTTATTATTGTAATTTGTAACAATTATTTGCATTCATCTTACTTTAACGCACCCTGTCTTTACGGCTAATTGACTACATAAGTCATGCATCATTCATTGAATCTTTCCAGTTCGAATTGATTCATTACCTGTGAATAATGTTCATTGGTTCTTTCAGATAGGGTAATGTTCTACAATATGGTTTATCAGCATGTGTAATGAATATTGTGATATATACAATAGTTTGTAAATTATTTTGAATATACATTCTAAGAGTTATGCAAAGGGATAACGGTTTTTTATACTGCTGCTATCCTATTGATGAATCATCCGTTCATTTAAACGGGTAGTGTGAAAGAATCGAATCAGTAATGTGAATGGAAATACCCCTCGTTTTCGGAGGAGATGACTTCATAGCAAACTGCACTTGACTATAGGGGCTTTTAAAGACAGCCATCCTACAGTCAAAACCCTTTGCAAGGCGCTCGGTTCCTGTTACACGTGAAAGCTGTGTTTAACTGAGAGCTAATGTGTTCACCGTTAATCCAAATGTTTTTGGAGAGAGTAGTGATTTTTCTGTTTCTTTACTGTAAATGCAGACCATTGATTGCATATTGCTCTAGTATTTGAGTGTTTTCATTTAGACTCCAATGTATTCCCACACTTCAAAAGCATATTTTAGGTGTGTTCTTTACAGAAGACTCTAGAAATGTGTGTGTGAGTGATAGTGCCATCTGATGGACTGGCATCTGGCAAACTCTAGTGAAGAGACTGAATACAGTAATTAGGTTCATTTCTTCTTTTACTCTATGTTAATTAGTGTTCCGTAATTTTTATTATTTTTGTCTTTTTTCTCTTTCTTCATCATGTAAAGCACTTTGAGCTACATTGTATGAAAATGTGCTATATAAATAAATAAATGTTTTTGTTTTTTAACAAAAGACTTCCTCCTGGGAATCGTGGAAGTATCTTCAAATAAGTATAGCAATTATATTGAATTAACAGTAATGTATCCTGAAAAAAGGACAAATTAGTTATTAGTAAATTGCTGGCTACTAATTGCATTACTTTCACAGTTTTTTACTGTATTGTGTTCCTATATATTACAACAAAAATATTATACAGTGACTTCCCAGTCAACTGGGATACAAAATGAATGTGTTGTAGCAGTGTGCAACTGATTAATTACAGTAATGTCGTGACTGTAATAGAGCTGTGATTAAGTAGCTAGTAGGTTTATCAAAAAGAGCCACTATAAATCAGCTTCCATGTGCACAAAAATATCTTCAGTGCACACAGAAAAATGAGTTTGCTAGCCTAGCCATCTTTAAGGTTTTGGTTCTCACAGTGCAAAGGTGAAAGGGAGTCTTGAGGAACAATTTAGAGTGTTGCTACAAAGAGTATATTTACATAAGGAACACTCTGACATTATGGAATTGTAGTTTTCTGTGCTATTGTGACTTTACAGTTTCCAGTGCTATTGTGACTTTACAGCAATACAACACTTATTCATAAAATAGTTTTACACACTGAAACAATTAATTGATATTGAAAGCTAATACAGTGCTAAAATGTAAGTTACTTTTTTATAAATTTAAAATCATGGTTTTAACCATTTATAACATTACAGGTTTTTGATTGTGAAAAATAGTTCTTGTCATGTATTTTCACAGGATCCTTTTTCAGTGCCGTCAACTATTTTCCCCACATCAAGTTCAGTTTTGAAGGCCCCTAAAGTCCTTCTCCTCTCCACCTCACTGTTTGGTCATTTATTCCTTGCATCTGTGGTTCTCTGTCTGTCTTGTACAATTATCAAAGAGGTTTGCCATCAGTGTCCCTGTAGCCAGGATTTCACTTTTAAACGTCATCTTACCACACATGTGCAGGAAGTGAAATGGTCTGAAAATGTCCCACAATGCAACGTGGATCAGTCCAAATACAGTTTTGCAGTAGTTTGCTGTCTTAAAACAACAATGGCTTAACATACTGTGATTACATAATACTTTTTTCAATACAGCATTTTATTGTGAAAAATCAGTTAATTTCTGTGAAATGCTGGCAGTTTTTTTACAGTGTAAACCGCATGAGGCAACAAAGTCATTTCATACTTTATAATAAGCAAATACATTCAAAGGTCTGCTGGTGACATGGAACTCTAGCTAAGTATTCATATTTAGCTAGAGTTCTATTTTAATTAGCCATAATGTACTGTACGTAATATCTTTCTCTCTCACCCAAGTCAGCCAGTAAACAACGTCAATTGTCAGTCCAGACGCTTCATGTGTAGTTACTAGCTGGTGGAACAATCTGCCTTCCTCATTCCGAAGTCTGATTCCCTCAGTTTGTTTAAGAAGCATTTGAAAACTCTCTTGTTTGGTGAGTTTCTGTGTAACCAAGTTACATTGTAATTCTCAGCTCTTCACTTGTGATGAATAATTCTGGAACCTTGTCCTGCAACACTTGTTCCTATAAACAGTCCCCCAAGACTGATATTTATTCCATTACATTCACCTCTCTTGTAATTTGCTTTGGAGGAAAGCATCTGCTAAGCAAACAAATGTAAATATACAAAGCTGTGTCAGCATGTTTATATAATGACTTCGAGAGTGGCTACATTTTGAAGGATGCCCATTTGAACAGTCTTTGATAGAGTGAACATGTTGTCATTGCTTTTATTCTAGCGGTGTTACCCAGCTTTACTTGGGAAATTTCATAAGACAGTGGGCCTCAATTAATCGGATGTATCAGAGTTACTGTGTGACTAAGTACTTCTCTCTAAACAAATGAAATATAACCAAGTTTATGTTGTTAAAGGTTTTAAGTCACCTTGGATAAAGGTTTCAGTCAAATAATAACTAAAAATATTATTGGGCCACTGGGGCTGCTTACTCTTGAACACAATTGCACATGAGTAAAACATTTCTGCATTTGATTGATTTCTGCTTATCCTAATAACTTGGCTTTTGTTGATGGTCATTAACAAACACTATTTTACCTAGAACTGTATTCTCTTGAATTGAAATGGGTAATGCGTAGTAATAATGTGATGTATATATTTTATGAATGTGAATATATATTATTACTAGATGTTTATAAGTTTCACTTGTTTATATTGTTCTTACAAGTAATTTCTTGTGCTTTTCGTCAGTTGTATGTTCAAGGTTGTTGTCATAGGCAAACGATAAAGTGTTAACACTGAATTGTGTTTTACTTTAGCTTGTTTCAAACAGCACTGGCCTTTACAGGCTGCACATGTAAATGGTTTTTGCAATGACCTGAATGTCTGGCATTGGCACAAGAGGTTTATATTTTATTGTTTAAAACATATACAACTCTCAGCAGCCCCAGCAGTATTACACCATTGGGCAGATTCAGAGTGTGCAGGGGATGCTGGTGAAAAAGGAGCCAAAAAAAAAAATGCAGAAGGAATCGCTGTCGTCTGTGTATATTTGTTTTTATGCCTCACTTACTGGTGGATTATAACTACAATCTGTGTTGGATTAGTGTCATTCTGGATTTATATTCTTGTCCTGTGCTTGTTTGTGCGATTTCATCTGAGATGGCAGATGTCTTCTTCCACTCCTAACTTCTAAAATTCCTCACATGACACTTGGAACACTGTAGTACAAGGAGGAAGAACTAAAAATAGTTTTTGCTTTAAATCCCAAAAGCAGACAACATGTATAATATAAAAGAGTATAAAAGAGAGATTTTAATGCATAGACTATATCTGAAATCATTTTACATTGTGATACAGGGTTCTAGAGTGAATTTATTTTTGTGTGCGTGAGACTTTGTTATATATGTTATATATATATGGTACCAAAGGATCATTTCTAGTGGCTTTCTAAATATTTAATGCGAATTTGACACTTTTTAGGGGGGAGGAGGGGGATCTTTTGCTTGCTGTAATATGGTATTAACTCTTGCATTTTAAGGTCCATGTAACTAATGAGAATTATTTTATTTGCACATTCATCTTAAGATGAGGAATACTTGAAATAAATATATTAGTTAAATTAAAGTTAAATTTCCCCTTTTGTGATTAATAAAGTATCTATCTATCTATCTACTGGGGGAAAAATGCTTGTGGAGTAGAGGAGGATGTAATGTCTTTTCTGATAACCCAACAGCAATCGCCTACAAACATTTTTTATTAGTTTTGTGAATATAATAATGGCCCTGAAATTGCACACAAATTTCCAGTGAAAGGTAAAGCAAAGAAATAAAAGTGAACACTAAGTTGTGTCCAGGTTTAAACTGTGACAAGTCCTACCACATGAAGTGCCACCTCTCCCCTTTTGAGCAACTGCCCTTCAAAACATCTGTGCATTTAATTGGGTTGCAGATGGACGAGCAAGAGTTGCTTAAGTGCCTGCTGGTAAGCCGTTCTGGATGTGCTTTTTTTTTTTTTAGCCTGAGGGCTGTACTTCCCCATACAATAAGGTAAAACTGTCCTTGAAGTGAGAGGAACTCCCCTTGTCTTACTCAGAACAACTGTTATCTTTCCTTTAATAAATGAAAAAGGAAATTGCATCAGGGCTAAAGAATTACTTTACTGCAACTGAACCTTTATAGTTCAGGTCCTGAAACCAGTGCTACCAGAATCCTATAATGAAAAAAGCAGATGTTTGTGTGGATGGGCATTATGCACTTAGGAGCACTGAACAGAGGAAAGTAGCAATAAGGTACAAATGAAAATAAGTCTGTTCACAAAGGGCGGAAAGAAACTTGTAATCAATGCAGTAACAGTATTTCAAGGTAGGTAGATATTAAAGGTGCTATATAAGATCTGTAAATCACAACAGTATTAATATATGAGAAAGGTAATATATGAAAGATAACTCCAATGTCTTCACACGTCTTCAGTTGTGCATATTAGACTGACTGGTGACTCTAAATTGACCCACTGGTGTCCCATCCTATCCAATATTGGTTCCTTATGCTCCAGGACAGTTTTTGGATCACCACAACCTTGTAATGGAGCAGGCAGATTCTTTACAAGAATAAATCTTGCATACAAATAAGCAGGCAGTCACAGTGTTTTGTGTGTTCACTTTGTAACTGCAGTTGGTCTAATGAGTTTCTTTCTCTTCAGTAGTTCTCATCACAGCTGCAGCCTTCAACTATCAAAACATCTTCTAGGATCATAGCAGCATTATGGCACACCATGCTGTCGTATTAGAAACAGGCCTTCATGGTTCATTCTCATATCCCCTTTTTTCACCATTGGCTCAATTTCATGACAGCTGGCAGAAAAACACCCAGAATTTCACAAGAATTTATTACAAATTAATTAGCAGTCACCAAGGCAAATGGCAAAAGCTAGACAAAATTAGAACTTGCTGGATATCATATATCAAGGTGCAGCATGCACATAAAGAAGGTGATTTAAATAATAGTTTTCTTTAAATAGAAGCCTATTTGCATTTCACTTTAAGTATTAAGTTCCTTGTGTTTTACAGTGGAATATTGAAGAATGTCTAAGATGGATATACTGTACAGTATATACTTTACAGATTGAAATGAAGGGCACTATATAATAGATAAATGTGAAAGTCACTGTATTAGAGAGATATGAATAGCACTATGTAATAGATAAACATGTCACATTCGTTCATGTGTGTTATGCCCAAAATTACAGTAAGTTTTGTGCTTCCCTGCTCTCAGGTTTCCATGTGGACTTCTCATTGATTTGTTATGCATTTTGATTAGATTCAAACAAGCAAGAGATGGGTTGTTCAGTGTGTAGAACTGCTGCTAGCACCTCGGCCCAGAATTCAAATTCCAGTTTGGATGCTTTCTGTTTGACTTTTGTGTGTACTCTCCATGTTTATTTGGGCATTCTGGAGTTCCTGCCATATTACAAAACTTCAGTTCTAAATTGGTCCCATACAAGTAAGTGTGCTTTTGTGTATGTGTCCTGCAATAGACTGGCATGTCCAAAGTTAATTCCTGCTTTGTAGCCAAGATAGGCTGTATTTTCGGGTATTGATTAATTAGGGTCAGAAAAAAGATGGTTACAATTGAAACTGGTCATTTTATTTTCTTCATAGTGCATATAGCACTAATCACATATTTGTACTAGAAATTAAAGTGTTGCTTTCCAGCATTTCCAGCTTAAAGATATTAGATATCTTTCTTTTCAAGCCATGTATGTTTTTAAAGCTATTTCAGTAGTCCAGCCTTGAACCTGGTGCCTGACTCCACATGAATGATAGAGAAAATGTGTACTCAGATTGAGAAAGCTGTCTGCTGGCTAGAGCTCCTGGGAAAATGGACAAATGTGCCTGTGAACTGTAATGGTAAAGTGCTGCCAGGGTACATTACATGACCTCTGAGGTTCTCTCTACCTGCTTATCTGCATCAGTACTTCACAGTACATTTATTGTTCCTTTCCTTTATGCCAACTGAAAATTCAGCGGTCTAATCCAGTTTCAATATATTACAGCGACCCTCTATTTTTAAACCCCTGCTGTTTGTCTTTGTGATATCAGTTTCATATCAGACACCTGTGAAAAAGCGGTGTTGCACAAAGACTGGCTCAACAGTTTATCTCTGTAAAATGTGTCTGCTATAAATGCCTTTGAAAGGGGTGAGCACAGTGGTTATTGCTACTGCCTCACAACTTTGTAGATCTGGGTTCAAGTTACAGTTTGACCCTTGTCTGTGTGCAGTAGATATGTCTTTCTTTTTTTTGGCATGCTAAAAATTTGCAGAGCAAGTTCATTAGCCATGCTTTGGTGAATATATTAGTACACTGCCATTCCGATCAGTGATGGTTCTTGTCTTTCCTTGTACCTAATGCCACTAGATTAAACATCAGCTTCTCACCATCCTGTTTCTGAAAATGGATGTTTATTCCACATTCCCGTTCATACCAAGTCAAACTGATATACATTTCTAAGTGTTTATCCCCTTCCAAGTGAAGTAATTTTCTCGCCAGCCTAGCACTTTGGGCAGTAGGCTACATTGCCATTCTGCAAGTACATACTGTACCACATTTTATTAAAATGGAGTGGCATGGTGGTTATAGCTGCTGCCTTACATCTCCATGGAATATGAGTGTGAAATACACTCTATTTCAATATAACAAAAACGGCTGGTATAGTGAAAAGTGCTGCAGCCTTACAGGACTCAAATCTAAAATGTAACCTGAACATTTCCTGTATGAAATTGACACCCTCTCCGTTAATCTTCATGACATCTCCTCTACTTGCTATTAGGTTAACTGGTGCCTCTAAACGTACCTAATGTGAGTGTATCCCTTTTGATGTACTGGTTCCACAATTTCCTGCTTTGAACTTGTTGCTGAGTGGGAAAAGTGGTATTTTATATTTTTATATATATATATATTTTTTTATGCACTTTATAGACGCAGGAGAGGTGTATTCTGGTCTTATGGTATCGGCGACATTGCAGACACCAATCCTCTAAACGGATGCTGATCCAGTGAAGGGCACAAGATGTGTGACCTCAGTCATAGGCAGAAAACCTCAGGGATCATGCTGTGAGATCTCTATTACTTGACCTACTCTGGAATTCCTATAAACGTGATGCGGAACGCACAGAAAGGCACTGTATAAAACAGCTTACAGTCTAAAGAAAAATCTCAAGCAGCCAAAAGCTAGTGGCATTAAAATGTAATTTCATGCAAAAAATGTATGAAACGGCAAGTTTAGAAAACAGAAAATAGATACATGGAGAGTCCCTGCTCTTCAAATTCAAAAATGTGATATATATATTTTATTCCTTTTTAAATTGACATTTTACTTTGGGCTCCATGTGGCCCGATTCATCCCTTGCATTCTGTGCTGCCAGAGTACGCTCTAACCACCACCCAGTGACTCTAAATTGTACCGAGTGAGTTTCATACTTGTGCATAGTTCTCTATGCAGCTCTTAGGTGTAGTTTCCCATACCTTCAGCCAAAAGTTTAACTCATAAAGAAATATAAATGCTTGTTTTAAACACATATTAGCTTGTTTGGTGAAAATACCCCCCTCCCTCTTTATGCAACCATTCAGCTGTGTGGGAGTGAAACTTTGAGCTGCTCAAGCAGTAGGTTTCTTCAAGCATTGTTGTTGGGTCCATAGCGTTATTCTTGCAATTTAATTAAAAAACACAACCATGGTGAAGGAAGAAGGAAGTAAGTTTGCATAAAATCATACTGCTTCAGGGCTAAATATCACCTTATCTACATTAGGAAGACACCCCCACCACATTTAGTTCTGTAGAGAATACATTTTTACTTAAGTTAAACAGTACTTAAAGCATTGAGATTGACAGTGTAGGAATGGGCCAGTAAATTAGCATCCAATTTCATTTTTCCTTGTGCTTTTGCATTCCAAGGCTCATTGCTGCTATGACAGGAACCATTACCCCACCGTGTTTATTAAAATGTGGCCTAGAAATCCATTTCTCTCCCCACAACTATCAACTTCAGATGAGAGATTTCTGAGAAGCACCCAAATTTTTTTTGTTCATATATCCAGTCAGACTTCTTCCTTCATCCCCACCATGCTTGATACCATCAGGTCAAAGCAGCATATGAACGCAACCTTACCCAAAAGCTGGAAATAAAACGGGGTCTCAAGCAGACATTTCCCAGAAGTTCATTTTGCATATCCTGGTTTTTCCAAAGGCTAAGTAAATAAAGAATTAGTCTGGACTAAAAGTGCCCATCCTGTCCCACTTTAACACTAAAAACTTACTCCGAAAGCAAAGACAAATAGCTCTTACATAAAAACTTAAGCTACTAAAGTGCTTACGAACTTTGTTAAAATGTGTACTGTGGTTATGAAATGCACATGTAAATGGACATTAGACACCAATTTCAGATATAACTGGGTAATGCTGAAAGACAGTTATGCAAACATAGCATAGCCCCTAAGTGGGCATTTCTAGGTGTTCATTGAAATCAACTGCCAAAACAGTCTTGCCTCAACTATCTGGAAGTGAGGACAGTATTTGCACCCTTTGAACCATTTTTACTTTTCTACACATTGGGCAATACCTTTACCAAAGGCAATATTTAGATTCAGATACAGCTGTGATTTTCCACACATTATGAATGGGCTTAGTTTGCAGTTTAATGTATTAAAGTATGAATTACAATGTTGAGATTGTAGGCAATGGGAAACCAGATCTGCTCTGTATTTCACTGCTTGCATTTGAACAGAACTGGGGGTTTATCTGTTGGGTGAAAGATTGTGCAAATCCTGCCTTGTAAGAAAGGTTTTAGAGAAAACAAAACTCCCAAGTCAAAAAATGGTGATAAAAATAAGGTAAAACTGTTTACTGAGCAAGGATCGTTTACCCACAACCACAAATCAGTGGTTCTCAAGATGCAGCAGAGGGGCTTAACTATGTTTAAAGTGTGCCGTATAGAGGTTAAAACATGTTCAACACAGATGCAGACAGCGGTAATTGCACGTTTTTAATTGCTCAAAGTAACAAAAATTACATGAATAAAGCAACCTTTGAAGATGGTCATTATGCATGACACTATTTACACTGGGGGGAAAAACACTTGCATAAACTGAGACAAACGAACACTGAACAGTTACGACTAAAAATTAATAAATAGCTTTTTCCAACAGGATATTAGAAAAATACATCTGCTACCCTATAACCCTTTATAGCACAAGATGGTAACATTCAGTGGGTATTTAAGGAATTAATAAAGCCATTAGGTAGGGGCACCACTCCCTTTTCAGACAGACATTTACATATCGCATATAATACTTTTCTCTAAATAGGCCTAAACACTGATTAATTGGGGAAAAAGTTCATTGGCAAATGAATCATCCCAAGAGTGGTCTGAACACAAGGAAGGAGAAGTATCACTGAAGGGTGAAGGGGATCTCTCAATTCCAGAGTCACTGGCAGAATCCATTAAAAAACTAAAATAAGACTCTGCAGCATTGCATGACACCTGTGTTGCCAAAGTCAAGAAATCATCTACTCTTAGAGTTTGGACTTCCTCCTCATCCAAAGGCTCCTCCTTCACACAGACAGACAGACTCTTCTCCTCCTTATCCTCCTCCGTGTCCTTAACAGCAAAGGTTGCTTCTTCAGGCTTCATTACTTTGGCAGGTTCCTGACCCAGTTTCAAAGATGCATCTTCGGCCAGGGGCTTGGTGTATATGTGGTCAAAATGGATCAGTTCATTAGAGGCTTCCAGCTTAACTGGTGTGGACCCCAGAGACGCAGAGGTGGGGGTAGGTACTGGATCTGTTTCTCCATCTTGAGGTTCTGTGACCTCAAGAATGTCAGGAGTTGCATCCTTGAGTAATAGTGTTGGGTCAAGGATGTCCAGAATACCAAATAGGAGATCAGACTGAAATAAAAACAAATATTTACTGTGACAGAAACGGTATGTACTCTGATTGGACCTAATGTCAGGAAAAAAAAAACAATCCCCTGCTTGTCAGTTAAACTGAAACCCTGCCTAACTAGCATCTTATAGTATACAAGTACTGTAATTGCATATTAACTGTTACAGAACAAAAACAGATTCCTCAAATTCTGCCACTGAGGAGCATATAACAAACATACAGTACCTAATTTGTGCCCAAGCCAAACTCTGGAATGCTTTTTTGCATACCACAACCTCCACTATACCACTTTCAATCTAATATAAAGTGGGCCTCATTGCACTATATAATACTGCAACCCAGTTATATCCACTGCTTACCCAAATCTTAACAGTCAGTTCCTTACTTGTACAATGCATTAACCAAGAACACTCACCTCAGAGTCTGAAGAGCAAGAGCTGTCAGTATCCATGTGGAACTGCTCAGTTTTGAAGACGTCTGGGCCTGCACCTTCTGCAGAGGCACACATAGTCTGAGTGCTGCGGACTCAGAAGACCCGGTCATCAGACTGATCACTTCTCCATGGCACTGCTCCACCTGTGGAATAAGAATTGTCAATGGTCAGGAGAGCATTTGAGTCATTCTGGATAGACACATTTTATTTTAACTGTTTTTGACAGCATATTCTCAGCTGACACTCTACAGCTCCACCTCACTTTAAAAAAATTCAACCAGAAGAGACAAACAAAATGGGTTTGCAGAGTAATATAAACATAGAACTGCCACGTGGTCTGAATTAAATAGTTGCATTACCATCATATACTTCCTTTAACTACTAACATTTGTTTTCTCTTAAAACCCCATGGGATTTAAACATTTGTCTATTCACTAGCTAAATGTTTAAATGTTTTCTGTGCTTCAACAAAATCCCCTATATAAACAGCCCACACTTAATTTTGCTACTATCTTTAAATATTAGGCCCATGTTTATTATAGTTATTGGTTCATTTTACGAACATCCATGTATTATCCATACTTTTCCTCCAATCAGGACTATAGCTTATCCAGACAGCATCATAGTTGCTCTTAATTCATGGTGCACACCAAACTGAGAAAGGCTAGAGGGCTTAAAATTCATCAACTATTCATGTGCAGAATCTGGTTAACAAATGTTATAGCCTTCATCAGAAAACCTCTCACTGCTCTTTTTCCAGTGCCCAGGAAAGACAAACTCAACATAGCTCATTCAAGCAATACTAAGTGAAAGCTCCAGTGATCAAAACCGTTGTTACAACAGAAAACTGTCTGAAGCCAGCTGCTGCATTCAAATTTGGGCAGACTTTTTTAATAAAAAAAAAAAACCACACATACTGCCCAGAAGTCCAGTGATATCCATCTCATTCCCATCTGATTCCCAGACTAACAAAAAAAAAGCTTTCTAGAGACAATAGGACATGATGCAAAACAATGAAAATTACCTTTTTCTCTTCAACTCCCAATGTGTCCAACCCCAGCCTTTGTCTCAATTCCTCATTCTCTGTCAAGAGACCATGTGTTTTTTCCCGTAGCAGCCGGTTTTCAATTTGAAGTTTCTGGTTCTGTGTAAAAGATAATTGAAATTACTGATGTGTGGCCAAAGCAAAAATGCAATCAAGAAGCTGATGACAAGGAGACTAACTGTACCTCCATTTCCAGCTCTATCACTTGCTGTTCCAATTCACCCATTTTTGCTTTCTTTCGATCTCTTGCAGTCTGTGCTGCCACCCTGTTTTTCAGTTTCCTAATTAAAAAAAACACCCATAGAAATAATTTAGAGGCAGGCAATTTTAACAGGCTTTCAAGATTTACAGACTACTAAAAAATAGTTTCCAATGGACATCACACAAGAGATAAGGAGTTGCCAGGGTTCCCTAATATCTCAAAGTTGGACCCCACTGCCACACCGTTACCATTAGCAGTGGTCGGATGCAGCTGTCTAAAATGTCTAAGGGCGTGCTTTTACTTTGTCCTCTACATTTACCTCATAGGAAGGTCTGGTATGACTAGTGGCCTCGTGAGACACACTAGCACAAAAAAGTTTGATTATGAAGTTGTTACTGAACTATAGGTCAAAGTCCACTAGGGTAGGGAACTCTATGCTTGTCACACTTAATATTGGCAAGCTAACCTATTCTTTAATTGCTACTTTAAAATTTCTTTTCTGGGGAAAAAAATTGCAGCTATCATTAGTGCATTTAAACTAATACACCGTCACTTCAGATCCTATTAATGTAAGAAGCTAGCACAGCACAACGCTTGCCTCCTGTCCCACCCCTCCCGGCCATCTTGCCACGCAGGCAACGGCATATCCAATGTCTATCCGTGACGTTTTTCGTCGGCGATGAGTGTATGTCACCAGCCCGGTGTCAACACGCAACAGTCGCTCTTTCATTTAGCGATACACGCACATAACCCACAATTTCACCTGGCACAGCCCCGTCTCGACTCTCCTACCTCCGCAACGCCTTCTCCTCGGGACTCAGGTGTGTAAGACGCTGCCGCTTGCGCACCGGCTGCCCGGATCCATTGGTGTCTGAATCCGAGGCCGCCTGAGGAGTGGCCGGTAACATCAATGATACAGAACGGGTAAATCCGCCCTGCTGTGACGGCGTTGTAGTCTGTTTTCCTGAGATGAGAAGAACTTTGTGAGCGCTGGCTGCGCCAGAAGAAATAACAACCATACTTCCTTTCTCTTCGGCGATTCCTCACACAGTCTGATGCGAGATTAGCAACCCGAAATTTCTAAGGTCGTGTATCGCGGTGATTGGCCAGTGGATTGGCTGACGTCAGAGAGAGTAGTACCTATATTGGTCGAGCCGCTGATGTAATTTGCATGGGATGTGTCGTTAGTCGACAGACTCTGGACTGGTTTCTTTTCAATCTCCGCAACGTCACGGAGAGTTTTCTTATTGTTCTGTGAAATTTAGTTTTTTTTTTTGTTTCAATGGAACCACGTGAAAAAGGATATGAAAAAGAAACATAATTAATTAAACACGATGAATGATACTCCTTATTTGATTCAGTGATTTTCCAGCTTGTTTAGCAAGTTCATGTGTCACGGGGAGATGGTGCCTTTCCATGCGTCAATGTTTTCGAAACTGTACAATCCCTGAATAGGACGACAGTCCATCGCTGGGCACACACTCACACATACCAGTTTATTCTGCTAAGTTTAATCATTATAATTATAATGCTAAAACTAGTCAAGTCTAGTCTAAAACTAGTCTTGACATAGTAAAGTTTTTTTATAAGTTGCTCTCCTTTTCTATGTCAAGACTAGTTTTAGACGTTGCTATTAATGGGTAGACCTATTCGTGGACACCGTACCTAATAAATGACTTTATTGTGTGTAACTACTTAAATACACAAAATTGGGGTTAATCCAAATAACATTTGATGCAAGCAAGAAGCAACTTTGAATAAAAAAACAGCATGACATACTGGCTCATTAATTTTATGAATCTGTTTATTGCACGAGTCTATCCAAGTGGCATGTTTTGAACAGCATTTACCAAGTACTTTAATTAGCTTATTATTTTTTTTATATTGCAGCATATACAGTAAGTGTCATTCAGGCTGATTTTTATGTAATAAATTAAATTATATGTATTTCATTTAACATGTTCTGTGTGGGATAACACAGCTGCAAAACTGGCTTTTTGATTTTCTGTTGTGGTGTATTCTGTATGAAATCTTTATGTTCCACCACAATTTCTCCCACAGTTCAAAACGATGTAGCTAAGTTTAGCCTTGGATAAATGAGAATGGGCTTTTGTGTCAAGATGTTCCTGACTTGAAATAACAGTGTAGCACTGGACTATAATTCATAAAATACTAGCTCAGTCTACAACAATGAGTGTCCCTATGCAAATCTTACATATAAACTGCAGCTCTATATTTGAGATAGTGCTATCCATAAAAGGGTACTGTATTAAATAAAGGTTGTTTTTATCTAATGCTGCTAGGTTAAGCTCCAGTTTCCCACAACCCTGGCCTGGACAAAACTGATTTATAAAATGGATGGATGTCCCATGCATTGCATATCCAATGAATATCCATTGCTTAAGATGTCCGTAGTGGGAATGGTATAGTTTTTGTATGGCAAATGAACAAGCACGTCTATCCTGTTGTCACAGTTTGCTCAGAATAACTTCAAGTTGATATTTCAAGGTCCCCAAAGTTCTACTTGCTTCACTTTTATTTACTTGTGCCCTGCTTATGATGGCACAGTGCTGTCTTGTGGATCTAGCATCCCAGTTTCAAATCCCACACCTAGGTGTTTTCTATGTGGAGTTTGCTTGTTCTCCCCATATCTGCATGGACTTTAATCCCACATACACACACACACACACACACACACACACACACACACACACACATACATACATACATACATACATACATACATACATACATACATACATACATACATACATACATAC
>JANRMT010062839.1:3864936-3878750 GCA_026402145.1 Polypterus bichir lapradei | reverse complement strand
TACATACATACATACATACATACATACATACATACATACATACATACGTACGTACGTATGTATGTATCTGGCAACTTCAAATTGGATTTCTGTGTGTGTGCAAATTGGGCTCTGCAATGTTCTGTTGCCCCATCCAGTGTTGTTTCCTATGATGTGCCCAATGTTGTCATCATACTATCTGAAGCACCCTGACTGGGATCAAGTGGGTTTGAAAGGTTGTTACAATACTTAGACAGTATCCCTTTTAATTTGACTCCAACCCTCACCACCTAGTTGGGAATCCTCACTTGATGTGGCAGGAGTCATCTTCAGGATGTGCAAAGCCACTGAATACCAGCAGCTGGCCGGGTTGACATTTAGATAGCACAGCAGATCTACCCACAAGGCAAATATTGACATGTCTGGCAATGGCAGGAAGCAGGATTCTGTGAACCCCTCAGAATCATTTTCACACCCATAGGACAGTGTTTGTTAAAGGGGACTTGACGTATGCAGGTGTCCGCTTCCGCCCCTTACACACACACACACACACAGACACACACACAAGCTGCTGAGCCTGCAATTTGATACCTTATTTATATGTCACAGAATTAACACCTGCTGGTCTTTTTTTATCTCCTAAGGTGCACTTTGCATTCTACATCTAGCCCCTTTCATATGGAGCTTCATAATATGATACATTTGCAGATATGCATGAATACAGCTGATCACTTGTGTTTTTTTTGGTGTTCCAGTCTCTAAGTCTATATGCCTTCTCCAAACAATGGCACACTGTAAGGTGCACACCTTCACTAGTCACAATGAAGGGTTTGTTCATGTGTTAGTTTTCTATCTGAACTATTTATTAAAAATAAATATGTTGTGTTATTAAAATGTAATGTTAATTTGGTGTACTGATTCTGCACTCATGGTTGACATCTCTGTTGGGACATTTCCTATAATAGATCACACATGATTTAGTGTAAAACAGAATATTGCACGTAGTTTTAGAGTGTCGGGTCCAAACCTCAACCCTGAGTTCTGATCTGTGTGGAGTTTGCACATTTTCCCTGCGTCTGCCACATTACAATGATGTGTGTGTTTGGATATTTAGCACACCCCAATATAACTGACCATGCCCTGCAATGGACTTAACATGATTGGTGCCAATACCTTACATTCTTGAATTTATGTGTGAATAAAAAAACAATGGAAGGATTTACAATGAAAGGACTTACTAAATGCATTGCAAATGTAGTTATTCTGTTTCTAAATTATTTCCACTTTAGGCCTTAATAAAATTGTTACTTGTGATTAATGAATTTTAACTCCTTCAGGAGTGATCATATTTTGATTGGACTGATTTTCATCTTTAAGTTATAAAAATTTGTGTTTGACGGCTGCATTATAACTCTTCTATAGTAATACATTTACCTAACATTTAATTAAAAACTGAAGAACATAATGACAAAAATAGAGTAAAGGCTTCCGCAGAAAGACTCCATACCCCACGCTTATTCCTAGATGGAATGCAAAGCATGCTGGGTTATATGTTTCCCTTATGAGACAGTTGGGTGGAGCGAAGCAGACAGGAATTTTGCCCAGCAGCCTTTAATCAGGAGAAATAGAACAGAACACTCCCATTAACCTTTGGTCTTCAGACCCTTTGTTATTGCTGAGAGCTGAGGCCAGTGATAACGATGAAGCAATTGCTTCAGCTGAAGTAAAGAGACACAGAAAAATACTAAATCTCTGTATATAAAATGCTAATGTTTGTCTGTCTATCACACAATTACCCACAACCTAGTGGGGCTAATTTTTTTTATCTTGGTCTTTATTGAAAGCTGAATAATGTTCTGGAAATTTCAAAATATAGGTACTGGCAAACTAGTGGGTAGAAAAGGTTTTGTAAATGAAGCACAGTACCTGCATTCCCATCCAGTGATAATCCCTCAGGACAAGGTACATACAAGTTCGTAACTCATAATCAAGTGAAAGTTCTTCTGTTTGTAAACAACTGGTGCAGAAGTTACTGTTGTTCATATCTACATTTTTGTAACATTTAATTTTAGGACTGTAAGTCAGAGTGTTTCACTAGTAAAGAAATAAGAGGATGTTAATGTGATCATTCATCCTTCCACTCTTTTTAATGTAGATTTATCCATTAGAGTCCCAGAAGGCTACCTTTTTATGGCACCTTTCATATTCAGCTGAGTCTTTTATAAAATATATTTTATGTAGCACCATTTGTTGTGAGAAATATCACAAAGTGCAATGCAAGGCTAATTATTAGGGGGCAAACATTAATGTTTTTTTTTTTCTGTCTGTATGTATTAATTTCATCTAGGACTTTTAAGCTGTGCCCTTGAGACTTAACCCATTGCTGTGTCCCAGTTATCATTCCTTCCCACATGCTTACTTTATTTATATTTTTTAACAGAGGTATTGCGACCATAATTTGACTTAGCAGCATCACGCATTAGGCATTAGGTAGGAACAAATCAAGTGCAGAGTACCAGTCCACTGCAAAGTGTGGGGAGTTTTTTTTTTGGGGGTGGGGGGAGCAGGAGGACTCATACATTTGAGTCACTAGTCAACCTTTTAGGGATGTGAGAGGAAAAGCAAAGTCCTTGATGAAAACCCATGCAGACATGGGGAAAACTTTCAAACTTCATACAGTTTACAAACTGAGATTCAGGTGGCCGAAGATGTGAGGCAGCAGCATTCCTCTCCATCTTTTTTCCATATTTATTCTAATTAGATCATTAAAAGAATATTGGTGGTTAATAGCTGTACTGTAGCCTAATATCAATGCAGTATCTATGTCAGTTGTGTTATGAAAATGGTGTTAAATTTCTGATTGGTAACCCTGTTCTACTCTGGCCTATATGTTAGTTAGTTAGTCTCAGCAAGCCATGTAGGGCTAAGTGGCAGCGAGCGGTCACTGTGACATTAATGCATACATAATGCAATTAAACAGAAGGAGATGAAGGAGGAACTTAAGTCTCACAAAATCATTCATCTAATTCACCCACACTCCACATTCATTACATATTATACCAGCTTGTTATTCAGACTGCCAGACTAATGCTCCTTCTGCTTGAATGCACTGTTCCCGGGCATGTTCGGTTTTGCATTGATGATTAGGAACTTATTTACATTTCTGCCCCCAGCTTGTCTACTGTCTTTGTGCAAAAAAGTGCTGACTATAGACTTCTAAGCAGATAAGGCCTAGTTATTTCTTTGGTGTGTGAATGAGATCCCAAAGTTCCATGTTGAAACAGACATCCTTCCAGACGATGGTGCCTGGGCCAGGATTTCAGTTGGTTTCTAGAGCAGCATTGGTGATAGTTGTTTCAAAATATGAACAGTAATTGCTAACTGCACAAGATACTGTAGAAAATATAAACTGATAGTTACAATATTCACTATGAAAGGTGGTATATAAAATTAACTTAAGTAAAATGCATGTTATTTGAATGTCCTCCTTGTGCCTTTGTGAGTTGCTCTCTGTAGACCCTAATAAGATATACAAGTTAGAATCACTGATAACTGAGTGCATGAGTAATCTTTGCGAAAGACTGGCTTCCAATCCAGGGTTGGTTCCCACCTTACACTCAGTGCTCCAGGATAGGCATCCCTCAACCCTGCACGGAATGAATGGCTAACAAAATAGATGATGGCCTTGTGTATGCTCGACTGCAGGCTGTCATCCCATCTGGACGTGGTTCCTGTGTTTTACCCAGCACTTACCCTGTTGTGATCTTGAATAGGATTAATCAAGTTAAGGCATAAACAAGTAGATGGCATTAGCCATTCCTAAGACTCCTATAGATCAATTTGAAAAAAACTTCATAGTCAAATATAAAATACTCTCCAGTTCAAAAAAGACTTTGAGATAGTGTTAACAAAAAAAAAAAAAAGATATTTTTGGTGGATAGGGTACACAGCAAAATGGTTAGCAACACTTACTTGCAACTTCAGGTACCTAACTTCAAAATTTAGGTCAGTCGCTGCCATGGAGATTTTTTTTCTCCTTCTCTGTATGCTTTTTCTCTAATTCTTATTTTTTATTTTCTCTCACATTTCAAACATGTGTGTTTTGTGTGTCTGATATCCCATTCAGAATTGCTTCCTGCCTTGCACTCAACACTGCCAGCTATTGCATAAACATAGGCTGTGCAGGTGGGGCAAATGCACCGGAGCTTATTGACTGACTTTTTTTGTTTCTTTAGGCTTTTTTATTATTGAAAGGGTTCATGGTGTCATCATTTCCTCATCTCCAAGTAGCTGCCAGGGTAAGCTCAGGCTTTCTGTGACTCTCAAGTGGACGAGGAACTCTGAAATAAAATATGATCATCATAATACTCTGTGCTGAAGTGGAATGTTGTCTATGGCATAGTGACTAGCACTGCTGCCTGAGAGACCTGTGATCAATAGTGGGCTTCTGCCTGTGAAAAGTGTTGCATACATAAAGTTTGACTGACTTGTTGTGTAATTTTCTTTGCTTGTCTAATCATTGCCGAAGGCAGTGGGGCTTATTATTTTTGAAACAGAGTTCATCGTGAAAAGCATTACAAGATTGATTATGTAGTAAACTTTTTTATGGCACAAGGACTTTGTAAGGCACCATAGTGGTGCAGGGTTACTTCACATCCTGGTACTCTTACTAACTGTGAGTTGTCTCTGTGCTGGAGTGCTTGGTTTTCACTGGCTACTCTATGCATGCATGTAAATGAATCAGTCTCTGTAACCTGTTGTAGTAGAAGGGAACATATCCTGTTTTGAAATGGCATTTATTCCAGATTTTGTTCCAGTACTTTAAGAAAAGCCTCTTCTGCTATGGGCATAGTTTAAGCCATTTCAGAAAGTGCATGAATGGATGGCCTATGATCACAATGAAAGGAGCTATATTAAAATCCACCCTGATTGTATTAAACACCTTGCTGCCGTGTTCATCCCCTATGTGAATTATGTAAAAACAGAGACAGACTGATCCCATTTGATGAACAGACTTTACCTTTTCTTTGCAGCTGTGGTCTCCATTCACCAGTACCTTTCATCTTTTTTGCCGCTGCCTTAAAAGCTGCCTTGTTTTCATTTGGATTGCTTTCCCACAAACACAATGGCCCCGGTATTTCAGGCTCCCCAGCCCCCACTTTAAAAGCTAGTAAAGCAGGTGTGTCTCCTTAACCCCCCAGCCCCTAACACCACCATTTTCCACAGCCGTAACACAGCTGGCTTCAAGCCCAGGGTTGGTGGTGTGTTCATCTTGCTCACTGGCGAGATAAAGGCACATTGTCGAGACGGCATGCATGATGCACCACATGCTGACCTATATCTCTATTGTCTCTCACCAGTTTGCGGTAACCCCACTTTTGAAGTTTCACGTTGATAGCCGAGGTATACTGTGCAGCTGACATTGGTGAAAAGTTAAGAGAGGCAGTAATAAAACATGCATGCAAGTGTTAAATTTACTTTTTAGTGTTAAAGTAAGTCTTCAAAGTGTGCATGGAAAGAGTGTTTTCATATATATTGCCTGAAGTGTCAATTGAGCACAGGTGATTTGCTGGGCACTGGATCTAGGTGGCACCTTGTTTCTTGCCCCCACCCTGCCCTCTAAGAAAAACGATTACAAAGGTTTCATACCTGCATGAAAAGCTAAACCAGATGCGCCGCCTCAGGAAAAGGCTGTGACCCATCACCTGTGATGACCTGGGCCATCTTCATTCATTCAGGTTCAGATGATCACTGCCTGTATTTTTGTGGGCCCTCAATAGGTGTGTACTTCTTGATTTATTTATTTGTTTTTTGTATTGTATTTGTGTCATCTGTTCCCATGAGACATGCAAGTAAAACTTTCCTTGTACTTATGTGCACTTGAGAATACATTTGAACTAGGTAAATTGATTTTCTTAACTCAGTTATTCCAATATAGGTGGCCTAGGGGCACAAGACAGGAATCAGCTGTAGACAGGGCATGCTGAGACTCAGTTTAACTTAATGGCACATCTTTGGGATGTTGGAGGAAAGTCAGAGTGCCTGGAAGAAAACTGATACATCCACAGGTAGATAATGCAAACTCCACATAGGCAGTAGCCATCTGAGTACAGATCATTGGAGAACTAACTACTGCAGCCTGAAAATAAGTCTGTGTATCCACATGGTAAATAAAGTCTGGATAGAAACTGGCTTACACAATGTCTGACACTTTAGTGAGAAATCATTCCAGATGGAGAGCTATTGAGTGATTTAGTGGATCAAATTTAAGTTGTTAGTATTGCTTTAAATGACTATCAAGATTACAGAGAAGTTTTTTGCAGGTACTCCAGTATTCTCACACATACCAAATTGTGTTTGTTAGACTGACTGTTGCCTCTAAATTGGTCCACTGCTGTCCGATTCAGGAATGCTGCTAGGATCTTTGCTCTACACAGCTTAGTAACGGAGCAAGTAGGTTAAATAAAAGAATGTATGTAAATTTGAATAAGCAGGCAGTTAAACATGGTACGAGTGTTACTTTGTAACAGTAGTCAATCTAGTGAGTTTTCTTTCTAATTTGCAACGTTCTTGCAAGCTGCAGCCTTCAACTATAAAAACATCTCATAAGGTTCAGAGTAGCATTATGACATGCCATGCTATCATATTTGGACCATGCCTTCACAACGCTGTCTCACATCCATTTTCCACCACTGGCACAATTTCATGGCAGCTGGCAGAAAAAAGAACACACCCTGCATTTCATAAGCGATTATTACAAAATAATTAACAGTCACATAGTCAAAAGGCAAAGAATGGGCAAAACTGGAAGTTGTTGTATAGCATATGTTAAGGTGTTGCGTGTACAGTGATTTAAATAATAGCTTCTTTTAAATAAAGGCCTATTTACATTTCATCCCAAGTATTAATTTCCTCATGCCTTACAGCAGAAAAATGCTTGTACAGAGGCACATAGTGAGCAAGCTTGTGGTGTAGTGCTTTGGCCACTACACTACACTGCTGATAGACAGATGGATGGATAGATGGATAGACATGAAAGGCACTATATAATGGGTAATTGGTAGAAATAAATACTTAGGAAAGACACTGAATAAGATAAATAGGTAAATGCTGAAAGATAGATGGGTAGACATGAAAACAATATTGATCAAATCCCAGCTCATCACAGTAAGCCTCCAAATCAGTTTTTCAGAACATTCTTCAAGGCTGTTTGAACATCATTACCAAAGCCTTCAGTCTTTTCTGCTGCCACTGTGACAACATCACTGATGATTTCAAAGTTGACCTGAGGGATGTTTTGCTGTTTGGCATGACTTGCTGCCAGACCCTTCACAATTGCATATGTGCCCCTTTCTCTTGCAGGATTTCTGTCAGCTTTCAAAGCACAATTTCCCCATGGGCCTGGAGATCAGAATTGTTCTTCAGTTGCTCTTTGGAAAGGCCAGGAAACTTAGGGAATAGCTTCTAAATATCTGGATTGACCTTAAACAAGCGCTGGAGAACAATTTCCCAATAGCGTTTGGGATTAGCCTCCACAGGAGCCCAGAAACTGAGCACAGTCTCAAAATCCTCAACACAAGCACACATTGTGGAGAGACAAATGAATAAATGAACTTCCTCTGTACTTGTTATATTACTATTGTAATATTGTACTATTGTACTGTATTAAGGATTACTTGTGTTCTGTTCTATGTATTGTGTTGGATTAACTTCCTTTTTTTGACAGCCACTGCATGCATAACCTACCTGGAAAGGGTCTCTCTTTGAATTACCTTTCCAAAGGTTTCTTCCATTTTGTTCCCAACAAGGATTTTTTTTGGGAGTTTTTTCTTGTCTTCTTAGACAGTCAAGGTTAGGGGGCTGTCAAAACACAGGGCCTGTTAAAGCCCATTGTGGAACCCCTTGTGTGATTTATGGCTATACAAAAATAAATTTTAATTGTACATGAAAGGCACTCTGTAATATAAGAGGATATAAAAAGACACCAAATAAAATGTATAATCATTAGATATTCTCAGATGACCCCATTTATCCAAGGCAATTTGCAACACTGGTATTCATTACAGTTGTTCTCATACATAATTATAACCGGAGCGCATACTGTTTAAGTGACTTGCTCAGAGGCACACAGTGGGCACAATTGTGATTTAGGGTCTACTTAGCCACTGCACCTCACTGATAGACAATGAAGGCAGATTTGAAAGGCACTATACAAGATAGACAGATTCTTAACATGTCCCTAACTTGTAGACCACCAAACCCTGGCTGTCCCATTTACTAAAAGGATCAGTTCTCCTTTACGCTTCTCCGGAAGAGTGTAGTGATCTTCTAAGGGCAGGGTGGCGAGTAGAAAGCCAGTATGATTACGAAACTTGTTTCAGTTTGGGCGTTTTGGTCAACCCCCCATAGAAAAGGGCGGGTAAAGGCAGAGTCAGATCTACGACAGGTTTGGGTGGGGGTGGTACTCATCAGAATGTAAAGCAGAACTTGCTTCATTCAGTAGTAGTTTCAAATTCAAAGGGCACTCCTTAAAGATCTATTACTTGAGTGTTTCTGTGGTTTCCGCTGGCACCACATAGAGAATCTTTGTGGCAAATGGTGGTCTCACTTCACATCGAGGGATGACTGAGGGCTTTCATTTTAGTGATTGGGGGGGGGGGGGGCGTTTAGAGTTATTAAAGATGTTCTATTAGATCTACCGATAGAGGTCGTGATATTAAAGTCCGCCTCGGGATACAGTTGGACTGAAGACTGGCGAGACTAGCATGTCTACTCTCGGCGTCCTGACGTATCCACACCTGCAGCCCCGGAAGCCCTGCTCGTCTGTTTTGTACTCCGCATTTTAAATGGCATCAAGCAACTGCTGGCAGACTCTTCGCCGACTCATCCAGTAATATGTCAAATTACGCAACTTCGTTCCGGGAAGGTTTTTTTTTTTCAGATAACAGCGTTGCGTTTTAATAATTTTCTTTTTGTATTTCTAAAAATATTTTTGATGATACCTACCATAAAGACCAAAATACAATAAAGGAACTGAAATGGTAGTGGAGTTAGAAATATAAAGCATATTGTTTTAAATACTTTGGATTAAGCCTGTATGTGAATACGTCGTCCTGAATTATGCAATGTGGGAGGCACAAACACAGAAGGTCTGCCGAGTTTACGGAAATTGGTGTTAAGATTTGATCTCCAGCAGTTCACAAAGTGTTCTCGTAAGAACTGCAAAAAGCGCGACTGTGCACAAAAATTTACCGCCTTCTCTTTCTTCTCCTATAGCCTTCTCGGGCAGAACTCTGGTTTTACTTCCACATCCCAAAGACGAGTCTAAATTTGCCCTGCGTCGTCCAGAACTGCTTCCCACTTCCCAGATTGCGCCCGGTGTGCTGGGTTCAGGCCGTCCGCGATCCCTATTTGGACTTAGTATGTTTGGTAATGGATGTAATGAAGGATTGTGCTAAAAGCGATTGATAAATCAATTCCTCTTCAGTCCCATTTATTCAAGGTGGAAGGAGGGAACCAACTCTGAACGAATGAATAAATACTTCGTTGATATAGTATCCGTCATGGAAGATGTTTATATTTTATAGCATCCGTTATATAACATCAGACTTTAAGTATTATATATACATAGAATTTCCCAAGTGGCTCTTCTAAATAGAAAATGAACGCACCGAGCAGAATTCCCCAAAACAAAACTTTGCGATCATATAGGTTTTAATCGATATGATGTTAATCGTGACATTTTGAAAAACACACGACCCAAACATCTTTATATATAATACGCTACCGTGGCTGTCCGTTTGTCTGTCCAGGATTTTACATCACCTGTAGCTCGCAAACCGTTTCACCTATTGACCTGAAATTTGGAACACATATACTACGTGACGTCTATTATCCGCTTTTGGGATGATGATTTTTATTACTCTTTTAATTTTTATTTTATTTTGTTGTAGAATCAACACTTAGTAGTTGCCAGCAGGGAAACATACTAAGTTATTGCAACACAAACACTGACTTAATCCGTTTTAACGCGAAAAGATGCCAACCGAAGAAGAGAAGAAGCGGGCCGCTAGGGTGGAGAAAAGAAGAGCTTCTCAGGAAGTAGCAAGCACATCAACCTCTGAGCAAATGAATGCTAAACGTACAGAGAAAGAATATGAAAACTATGAATACTCAAGGCAAGTGTAACGTGCAGTGCGCTGTTACTGGTAAAGAATAATGCCTATTACTGGTTTTTAGGAAAAGTGTGAAGTGCCCTTTATTAGTATCAACTTTACTCTATGACGAAAAAAATAGTCGCTTTATTTAAAAGGACATTTAGAATTAAAAAATAATTAAATCAAGAAAACGTAAAAATGTATGCATGGGGGCACGATGAAACAAAGATGACCTGGACATTAAATTGGACATTAAATTTGAAACGTCCACTAATAACATATATTTTCTGAGTCTGTTTATTCGTTAAAGGATGGTGAAGTGAAAGAGTATAATTCGGCAGAATGATATACAAAGCAGGAGCAACCCCCGGTGTCTGCCCGCCAGGTTATCACTCAAATCTGGATTTGTGGGTTTAGCGTTCTCTTGTAAATGGGGGTAAAAAAAGTAGACAGGAATATCACGTGAGGACACTGAGTCAAGAATTGGTCCATGTCCCTAGAGACTTGCAAATCAGGGGCTCCATAGCTACTACACCGTTCAGATCACAGATGTCACGTCGTGTACAGAACCTGTCTTCACTAAGTGTATTTTTGGGATCGAGTTAGCCGCTATAATTGAAACATTCTTTCTTACCCAAATATGTACCTTACCTATGTGTATGTAAAGAATGCTGATGAGATATGAAGCATAACCAGTAGTCAACGTGCATGCTGGCTGCCAATTGAATAGTGAATAAGCTACTCTTTTGGGTTCATATACAGGTATTTGTAAATCTGAGTCTGAAGGAGTCAGTGCTCAACCAGCCGTGAACCTCACCGCACGTCACTGTCGAACGGAGACTGGATAATAAGTGAACGCATTTTCTCCTGCAATCGTTCAAGTTACAGCGAATCACATCTCATAATTTGTCAAAATCCGTAAATGCTGCCCATTAAAATTACAAAATATAAATGCAATCTTGTCCGTGAATTTTACTGTTGCAACCTGCTCGGAGGCATACACTGGGTATTTCCCACTCAGGTCCGCAAGTTGGAGTGCGCGTAATATCCTCTAACAAATTAATTTCTTAAAATCACAAATGTCATTTGAAGCAATAATAGACATGACTCATCTCCTGCTTATAGTAGTTGTGGTTTATGGCTCTGTGCGTATGAGTGCTTCTACATTTTTGCGTGGACGTTTACTACATTTTTTACCCAAAAGGCTCGCAAGCGAATTTAAATTCGCCTGGTATGGTTGAGTGCCTTAGCGTACCCTTGGTGTACCGACGTTTTTTTCCTCGATTCTGCCAGTACATTCTGCGGGGTCATTTAGAATAAGCAGGTTCTGAATGTAAATGAATGGTTTATTATTATAATAATCCTGCGTTCACGAAAGTCCGCTTTGGGCATGAAAAACAAGTTATGTATAATTTTTAAATATTGACGTTTTTCTGATAATAGATTGTGGATGGAAATACCGTGGAGAAACCCATTACATTACGTGTTTGACTTTCTTATATTGTTTTGCAAATGTTTCAGGGTCTTCCAGTTGCAATTCTGGCTTTTACTACTTAACTGTACACCAATGTAGAATATTTGTATCAAGAATTCATTATCCATATCGAAACTTAAAGTTCGAATCTCAGCTGTTCGTTGGCTTGCATTTTTTTTTTTTTTTTGCTTTCCTTATTTATAAGTCGTACATTTGGGTTTTCTCTGTTTTTTGCCCCATTATTTAAAGTGTTTACAGAGAAAGTGGACAAGAATAGTGGACAAGAACAACCCTCCTTTGATCACCCAATTGCAATTCAGTTCTTCAAACAGTAAGTAACAATTCTGTTAAAACTGCCTTGTTTTATTTTGCTAAGCATTGTATGTGTTTATTATGTGTTATGAATGCTTTTATAGTATGTAGAAATCCTTGGTGGACAGTTCAATAGGTAATTAAAGGTGTCTTAGGTTTTTGGGAAAATAGTAGAGGAATTTCAGATGTGATGAGAACGCATTATTCCCTTTCCAAATGAAAATATTAAAATTCCGCTACCTAGGAATTCACTGTCAGACACCTTTTCAGTATAAGTTCAAGTCTTAATTAGTTTGTCGGGATTAGACATGATTCAGGAAAATGTCTTAATTTTTTTTTTTGTGAATAGTGGCAAAATCCACCTTTAAAATCTCCACGCCCATGTGCTTTTTTCCTAAACCGCCCCCACCCCAAATTTTCTCCAGCCGGTCCACTTTGAACGTTCCAGGTTGCGGTATGTCGTTTCTCCTTATTGTTGGTGTTACCGGTGTACCCAGATAGAAGTGTTTCATCTCACAAGGCAAACTTGCATCTAGAGGAGTTGCATCACACGGCTTGATGGCAACTCCGGTCTGTATCAGGAACTGAAAAGGACGGCTGCAAGGGCTCTGAGGGCAGATAAGGAGGCGTTTTTTGCTAGGGAAATCTGTGAGCAAGTGATACACCATCTATGGTCTAGTGACCCACGGTCCGCTTACAGAGGAATCGAAGCATTACGCACATTCAAAATTGTTCCTTGGAGAGTTGCAGTCTGGGCAGCTGATGGAACGCTCCTTACATATGACACTGCAGTTGTGACCCGCTGAGCTGGCTACTTTGAGTAGCTGTTTAAAATTGATCCTCAGACTAGGATGTTGGATATCTATGGGATATCTATGGGTCAATTCTTGAGGCTGATCCTCCAATTAGCTGTGAACCACCCAATCTCACCGAGATTGCACAGGTGGGGAACCAGCAGAGGGTAGGGAAGGCTGCAGGGATTTGTGGTATCTGAGGTAAACTTCTCCAGGCAGGTGGTAAGGCTGTCCTCCAGACATTGCAAGTAATCTTTGCTTCCATTTGTGAGACTGGCGTCATCATAACTGACTGGAAAACAGGACTTGTCGTCTCTTTCTGAACAGGGAAGGGTGATAGCCTGGATTGTGGCAACTACAGGAGGATAACAATGCTCTCGGTGCCAGGTAAGGTCCTTGCTAGGGCCATCCTCAATAGGATCTGTGATCACTTGCTAACCTACCAGCGACCGGAGCAGTCTGGTTTTACGCCTAAGAAGTCTCCCATCGACAGCATCCTGGCACTGAGAGTTCTCATGAAGCGCAAACGTTTATATCAGCAGAGTTTCTTTGCAGCCTTTGTCAATTTTCATAAAGTGTTCGACTTAGTTGATCGAGCATCCTGAGATTCTGTGGGATCCCCTCAAGGTTACTGGATAGCATGGCAGGCCTGTACACTGGTACTGTGAGTGCTGGGCAGAATAGAGGCAGAACCTCTGTGTTTTTTCCCAGTTCGTTCTGGGGATTGTCAGGGGTGTGTTCTTGCTCCTATTTGGTTCAGTGCTTCCATGGACTGGGCCTTGGGCAAGGTCACAGGGTCCAGCGGCTGTGGGGCATTTTTTGCCAAAGAATATTTACTGATCACTTTGCTGACTTCTTGGAGTCAATGGAGGCTCTGATCTGGGCTTTCAAGAGACTGAGCAAGGAGCCTGAAGGTAGGATGGTGTGGCTATATTAGCAACTAGCAAAATACCCGCGCTTCGCAGCGGAGAAGTAGTGTGTTTAAAGAAGCAATGAAAAAGAAAAGGAAACATTTTGAAAATAACGTAACATGATTGTCAATGTAATTGTTTTGTCACTGTTGTGAGTGATGAGTGTTGCTGTCATATATATATATAT
>JANRMT010062839.1:3811954-3864536 GCA_026402145.1 Polypterus bichir lapradei | reverse complement strand
TACATGTACTAAGCACTGTAAGAAGAAAATTAATTATGGTTACTCACCAACAATGACACGATGACTTGTCCGATAACAATGAGTTTAATTTTACTGCACAACAAAGGAGAGCGTTACAGCCCTTGTAAAGGAGCCACTTCAGGCGATTGTGTAGCACTGCCGTTGTTCTTCTTCTGGCAGTCTTCAATCCAAATCCCTAAAGCAGATTCCATGCAGACTACTGCCTTATTACATCCACTTACAACTCGTTTTGCACCCTGGTTAAAAGGACACTGCAGCCGTAGATCTTATATTCCTTTCCTACTTTTTAAATAGAAAGAATCGTAGCCTTCAACAAATCCAAAATGTTTACCTTTTCGGCAATCGTTAACATCTTCTTCTTGCGCTTGGGCACGGCCCCTGAAGCAGTAGCAGATTGTTTTGGAGCCATAATGAAGGGCTTGACTATACACAAAGATAAACACTAAAGAGCACAACTCTTTACACAGCGAAACACGTTGATGCTGAATGAGTGAGACGAGACTTCCTGGTTAACACTGCATTCAGCACGCAGGAACTCAACTGCGTGCTCTGATTGGTTAGCTTCTCAGCCATCCACCAATAGCGTCCCTTGTATGAAATCAACTGGGCAAACCAACTGAGGAAGCATATACAGGAAGTAAAAAGACACATTGTCCGAAGAACCCGCGAAGCAGCGAAAAATCCGCGTTATATATTTAGTTATGCTTTCATATAAAATCCGCGATAGAGTGAAGCCGCGAAAGTCGAAGCGCGATATAGCGAGGGATTACTGTATATACCCGCGTATCGCAACGGAGACGTAGTGTGTTAAAGAAGCTATGAAAAAGATTTGTTTCTTACTGCATCAATAAACAGCTCGTCTTCTTCTTTATCTGAGACCTGACACACTGCATGCACGGGTTTTTTTTTTAACACTGTCTTCCTTTAGCGGGACATTCACTTTTTCCACCGTGTGCTTTGTTTCTGCAGTAGCTGCAGTTATGAATAATATGCTTGTATGTATCAGACGCTTCATATTTTTTTGCTGCCTTTTCAATTGTGTAATTCGGTTTTTGTTCAGCGCTCTTCGGAACTGTTGCTTTTTGTCTGTGCACTGCGTCAGTTCACGTGAGCCGCTCGGTGTACATGCATCGAAGGTTCCCAGCTGTGCTGCTGCCATCTCGTGCTATGTCCATGGCTGTATCTAATGTTACCTAAGTCCCGGCACTTAAAACTTTCTCTCGCAGTTTCGCTGAGTTTGTGCCAAACACCACCCTGACCATCTCATCTTCCTCTGCATAAGCACAGTCCTTCACCCGTGAATATTTACCCGTGGCAGTGTTTCTATTGGAATGCCGCTGACGGACGGCCTTATATGGGCAGGCACTAAATTACAAATGCTAGCGGCAGCCTGTCTATGAACTTAATTTAAAGTTTAGGTTTACATCGTGCTTTGTTTCCGAAGTAGCAGAACTCATGAATATGGTTGTATATGTCACTCGCTCGCTTCTTATTGTTTCGCTGCCTTCTCAATTATATAATGCATGTTTTCTTCAGCGCTTTTTGGGCCTCTTCCTGGTTTTCTACCTACTGCGTGATTACGTGGGAGGCGTGATGATGTCACACGAAACTCCACCCCCACGGGTTTCACGCTCATCTCCATTACAGTAAATGGAGAAAAACAGCTTCCAGTTATGACCATTACGCGTAGAATTTCGAAATGAAACCTGCCCAACTTTTGTAAGGAAGCTGTAAGGAATAAGCCTGCCAAATTTCAGCCTTCTACCTACACGGGAAGTTGGAGAATTAGTGATGAGTCAGTCAGTCAGTCAGTCAGTGAGTGAGGGCTTTGCCGTTTATTAGTATAGATCACCATTCTGAATTGAAAAAATAACATTTTTTTCAAACAATTTGTTTTAACTCTATAAACATAAATGTTAGTTTGAAGAAGCTGTGTGTCATTTATCCCATACAATTTGCATGAGCACAATGTTAGCAATCTTGTGTTAAGGTTTACACATTTGATGTAAAAGCCTGCCGATTTAGTTAAATTAGGGAGACAGTTAACACTTTTGTCTGTAAAGTGCCTTTTACACATTCAGTTTTAGTCACAATTTATGAGGATGAGTTATACATAAATATGAAGCATACTATTGGGAAAGTTACTCTGATGCTGTAATGGGATGCAAGTGTGATGGGAAAAATCTGCCAACACTGTTTTAACATTTATATATACAAGGAACTAAATTATCAAGCCACACACCAGTTTCCTCATTCTTTGTATGTGTGTACATTTTATTATAACTGACTTCTGAGGGCACTGGACTTTCCCCAAGTTCATCTTGGCAAAAAAGGCATAGAGTGGCTACAGTCTTCAGTCATTTTTGACCACTTTTTGACATGTCAATGACAGAGTGGACTTGCTGATGGAAGCTGCACCTTTTCTTGGCATTTGACATCATTAACAGGCAGTAAAATTATCAGGGACAGTTTGCAGAATGGAAACGTCATTTAGCACAATGAGAAGTGTGAAAACTTGGCCAAGGCAAGTTACATGCACAAGGAATATGAACTATGAATTATGGGTTCACATTGAACTAAGATTCACAAGTTTAAGAATGAACCAACATTTATGGCTCACAGAAATTTTTGCTCTTCTGCAAAACATCCTGCAGACACCAGTGCCCATGATAAATAATAAATAAATGTCCTGCTCGCTGTGTTGGCTAGCATAGAGTCAGATTAGATTAAGCCAGCTAGGGAATATTAAATGTGTAACCAAATAGGTAAAAAAATGTTCATCCACCCATTTTCTAACCTATATTTCCAGTTTGTGCTACTAGAGATAGATATGGTAGATACTGTATATAGGGTAGTCCAGATCTAATTATGCAATTTTCATTACGCTATAACTTATTAAGTTTATTACATAGAAAATCGCCCGAAAAATCCCGGACCATCGAGAAGTGTGTGTACTGACGACATGAAGAATCGTCTTTGGGTCGAACTGGAATCATCCCCGCATAAATCAAAGTCATCCAGACGATCTGGATCTGCATAATTAGATCTGGACCACCCTGTACTGTAGTGTACTTGAAATGTATGATAGGTAACTTGATAAGAAGGGCACTATAAGATAGATAGATTTGGAAGGATCTGTATTGCCCACCTTTGTGACCTGTACCATACCAAATCTGAGAAACTCGGTGCTGCTGATGGAATGCTGCACTTCACATAAAGGAGCCATTCTGTCACGGTTCAGCATACCTCCAGCCAGGTTGTGTTTTTTTCCCCAGAAAGGCACTTCCTAAAAATTGACAGATTCGTTTTCTGAAATGTTTTGTAATAGTATTCATTGTGGAGGGTACTATATCATCTATTTTTATTGGTTTAGAATGGAGCTTCTTATGAGGTCCGTACTTTTTGAATACAAGAAGTGATCTGCTATGCCACATCAGTACAGGCCAACGGCTCCTCCATAGATGTAAAGGTTCATAGAAGGTTTGGAGCAACCTGTAGATAGTATTCAGGAATGTATCCCAGATGTGGTTGAAGTGAACAGCGGGTGCCTGGAATCAGGCCTGTCCTGTTGGAAAATGGCACCAAATGACCCTACCACAAAAGATTATATGGTGGGTGAATGAATCTCCCTGTGGTGGGTTGGCACCCTGCCCAGGATTGGTTCCTGCTTTGTGCCCTGTGTTGGCTGGGATTGGCTCCAGCAGACCCCCGTGACCCTGTGTTCGGATTCAGCGGGTTGGAAAATGGATGGATGGATGGATGGATGAATCTCCATGGTCTGTCTTTGTGCTGTCATGCTACCTGCAACAAGCTGTAGCCGCAAACAGCCACCATATGTAGCCACTGTTTGGGTCTCATCACAAAAGATAACCCGGTGACACTCCATGGCATTCCAGGCTCTGCACACTTTGACAATAGCTTAAACACCATCTCTAATGGTCAGTGTAATGGATGTCATTAATGCAGGTCCATGTCTTTGAGTTCATGTGTGGTGATCCACGGGATGGCCTATCATTTAATCACATGATGTGGTGCTGTTTCAATGGAACTCCAAGATCCTTCCAGGCAGAACTGAGAGCATCCTATACAGTAACTGTTGCTGCCATCATTCAATCCTTTATGCTGAGCTCCATCTATTGGCGGTCATAAGCATAAGCAAAGGCAAACAATGACTGGAATGCCTGGCCAATTTGAAGTTTATTTCCAAATTAAACTAAACCTTTTTTTGGCAAGATGCTTTTGTAAATATGTGTACGAGAAACGTTTTGATATGACTATCCTTAAAGGTATTATATAAAATCATATGTACTGGTTTTGTACAACTCTTTTCCTAGAGCTCACTATTAAAAGCACTATATAAATGGAGGTTGTGTGAGGTATGGTGCAAAGCTCTCTTTTGATACAATCATTATTAAAGGGCTATAATGACAGGCTAGGTTAATTGGTGGTTCTAAATGAATCTAGCATGAGGCCAGGTCATGGATTCCCTTGTGAAAGTCTTAATGCATATAAAAATTGACAGGTAGTTTTATGTTCACTGTTTTTTTTTAAAAAACAACAATGTTTGTAATAAATAAGTGGTCCTGTATCCCTCTGGGTCAACATTAAAGGTGTTATATTAATTAAAACTAATAGGTGGGATTTTGTGGTGAAAAAAATAACAGGAAGAAAGAGTACCTTCTAAACCTGTTAGATGTGAACAATGAAAGGCACTTTATAAATTAGATTCAATGACTCATTTTAGAGTAAAAACAGGCTACAATATTAAAGAGAATCCAGGTTGTATTGTGTACCTCAGAAAAGCACATACACTTTAGCTTTCGTATTTAAAATTGGAGGAGTTGTTGACTGTTCCCAGGTGACTAAACTAGCTAAATTGGAGCATCAATTGATGGTATTGTAATAAAGAGAACAGACATTCTCCTACATCCAATATTTAAGGGCATCACCAATTTCAGATGCAATCAAAATAAGATGATAAGAATAGACGAATCACATTTGAGACAGTTTCATTAAGCTTGGGCTTGCACCACACAGTCTCTTAGATTTGAGTCTCACTATTCATACATGTTTATTGGTGACTCTAAATTTGCCCTTTGTGTCTTTGTGTGAGAGTGGACAAAATGGCATGAGAATCCTTCCAGGGCTACTTCCTTACTTACACCATCTGGTATCAGGCTTGAATCCCTTGAAAATTATGCTTGAGTTAATGTTTTTTTATTGATGATTAAATGTTGCTCTCTAGTGGATGAAGTCAGTCACTACAGAAGTGGCTCATGTTTCCTTCCCTGAATGCTCTAGATCCAATTAAAAAAATGATATCAAAGGTGGCGTGCAGAATAAACACACTGTCAAATGAAGTCAAAATTTAGGGCCATAAAGGAAACAAATTTAAATAAATAAGGTGATTAGCAGCTACAGTATGCTGAAGCTTCTTTAAAGGACGTAAACCAGCAGATTTGGTTGCAAGGCTGGAATTAATTTTGACCAGAGCAGGTTAGGGAAAATGCACTGGCCATTACAATGGCATGTTACTCAATAAAAGTTTGAGAAGTAGTAGTATATTTAGAAGTGAAAATATAGCATAATTTACTTTATAGAACAGTTCAGCATGCTACATATGAAAAATCATACAAAGTGTGAAAATAAGATTGACACAATTAAAATAAGGAGGTGAGAAGCATATCATGCAGGCCATGTCATATGATGATATGATGTAAACTGCATAGGGTGACACACTTAGCATATAGTAGAATTGTCAAAAAAGAGCAACTTGGAGTGGTCGGGCAGGTTTAATTCAGGCTGGGTTTCATATAGCACCTTTTGTACTTCACAATTCCTGCCTTACACCACATTCTGCCTGGTTACGCCCCCACATCTCTCTTAAAAGATGGTAATATAATGGGTGTTTTGTAAAACTCATTGTGTCAGAGTTCAATTCCAAAGGCACTAATCACTATTAGTAAATTTTCAAAATTATTAAGTGCTTTTACCTATGAATTTGTTATAGTGCTCTGATTCTGCACTCAGTGAAGAGTGTTACACAAAAAAAAAACTGAAGTGAATTTAATTATTAAAGGCTCTATGTAAATAAAGCATATTTAGCTGTAGAATTCACCATCAAAATCAGCATACATATAGAAACTAATGGGCAGGTTTTGTAAATTCTGATGTGATTGCTATGAAGGACACCATCAAAGGTCAGGTAGACTTGTAAAAAAACACCACCAATGAACTAGCCTTGTTTTCCTCTTTGTCATATGATTATCCTCAAAGGTTCTATATTCATTGAAACTGATGGGCAGGATTTGGTGGTACACCTCACAATGTTCAGTCTATGTCTATATTGAACCTTTCAAACCTCATAATGTGTCAAGAGACAGGGTGCAGTTAACCCCAGACTGGTCACACTGACTTGAGCTTGTGCCCTCAGGGTGTCAAACCAAATAACTGGACTAGAAGTTAGCTCTGGGCTTGGAACTAGGCAGTGGATTACACATTCATACATACCCAGATATAAGACTGGGCAGATGGAGGGGTGGTGGTATGGGTGTAAAGTCTTATGCATGTTTTTAGTTGAGTATCTCATTACAATTTACACCCATAATGTCACATCCAGTAGTTCCACTTTTTTATTCTCAAATTGCATCTTTATTTTTGGTTGTTTTTGTCTATCAGGCACAAGTGTAGAAAACAGTCCTGGAAGGGATGCCAGTTTATTTTAGACAAGACTGATAACACATTCAGGACAATTCAGAGCCACCAATCATCATAACATGGGCCATGAGAATAAAACTGGAGTATCCAGACCACCACAAGCACGCACACATAGAACATGCAAATAGGGTTTAAACCCTGGGAATGTAGGGCAACAGTGCTAACCACTGTGCTTAGTTTTTACCATTCTTCTTAAACACACACCCCAAACTGTCAAATCTGTTACATTGCTTTGGAGTTTAGTGTGGCTGTTGGCTTTAAGATCACAAACTTGTCTTCAAATCATTCATTTTTAGGAAGTGCTTCATGATAATGTAATTTCTAATGTGCTCCTTGAATGGTAGATGTGAACAGACTCCATACATACTCCTGTTGGAGTCACTGACAAGCATAGATGGATAGGTAGGAAGTGATTGCTAACAGATAGAGGGCCACAGGGCAGGAGTAGAGCCTTGTAAATAACACATCACTTAATTATCCCAGGAGTTCGATTAAAAACAGAAGCTGGTTGTAAATGAAATGAAATATTTATAAGGTAGACCTTTCAAAGGTACAGTATGATAGTGAGGTATGAAAGGAGCTAGACAACATAGATAGATAATTAAATACTGATTATATAAGAGTGGTAGAGAGATATGAAAGGTGCTATATAAGATGTAGGGAGATACAGGAAAGAAAGAACCATTTCTTTTATTGTTCCTACACAGTGAACCAGTGAGTAGCCTAAAACTTAAAACAAATGTTGAAACATAATTAAGTCACAAAAAAGCACATCCCTACTGTATATACCAATGGTATGTAAGTGTAAAGTTTAAATAGTAGAAATATAAGGAAAGGATAATCTAAAGTAGATTAATGTAGCAGTGAACTTAATAAAATTATTGTAGAAGCATTGTATTACCCTGTTCCAATATAAATGATTATACCCATGCTATCCTGCTTGATGCCACATTTATTTCCATTTATTTGCTTATGCACGCTTCACCTAAAAATGACCATCTAAAAATGACCAGCAGAGGTCACTGTTGAGTAAGGGCTGGCGAGCTGCCCTCCTTCCTAGGGCTTTAGTGACCTCGTCTGGCTGTTCCTTCTAATGACAGTTTACTCCACTCAATCACCTGAACTTTCTACAATACAGAAACAATGTTAGATTTATTTTCTTTAAAAACATTACAGCTGTCAAAGGCTGTTCTGGACTTTTTATCTAATTTATAATTTGTTTTTCTTTGCATGTAAGTAATTTAAAGGTACATCTTTCGTATGAATGTGTGCAATAGAAATAAATGTTGTTGTTGTTAAATTTTCTGTACCCATTACAGGGTTGTAGACCATTTTAGCCCATGCTATATCATCATACTTATAGGTAAAACTCGGGAGTTGGTGGCCAGGGCCATCTTAATAGCATTATAGGCCCCCGGGCAAAGCAGTGCACTGGGGCCCCTACCTATATAACCACTCAGCAAATCACAACATATATAGATTAGCATGGGGGTCCTATGCTCGTGGGGCCCCCAGGCAACTGCCCAGCATGCCCATGCGTTAAGACGGCCCTGTTGGTGGCAGGTTTGGCACTCCAGGCACTGTAAAAAACCTCACACTTTTCCATTCCATTCGAACTAGTGTGGTGCTGAGGTGTCACCCGTTGCACAACTGCACTTGTTTCCTAATTTGGGATCTTAAGGTGGTTCATTTTGTGGTGGGTTTGGCAACGTGCTATTTTAGTGCATGCTCCCAACCTCTGCATCATCAAGTGCAAAGCTAGAGCCTTCCCAGACAGAATGCGAGTGCTTCACATGGCACAGCTTGATTCACCCACAATGGATAATTTAATACGCATGTTATTCAAAGGAAACAACGGGACAGAAATTAAAACTCCACACAAGAGCTGGGAGGCAGAAGCAGCAGCACCAACCACTGCACCAGCATCCTGATAACCAGCGTAAGACACAGGAATAAAAAATTGACACCACCTTATGTTACCTCTGAGAATCATACACTGAGAGAAAGTCTGTTTTACTGTTTAAAGTCACTTTTGTGTTTGCGTATATGTAAATGCTGCATAGTCATTTCTTGTTGATACATTGTAATTGTAAATATGTACAAGTAATCTGAGCTTGTACACTGTGAAGAGTGCTTTAGAAAAATGTTCCATCCTGAAGTTGTAACTAACAGTTTGTAGTGAATTATAGCCCAGACAAAATGTCCACATTTCTGAAGCCCTGCATGCTTGTGCAGATCAGCACTTGATTATTAATTATAATTGGCTCTGGTTACCTGCAGTTGAAAACCTATTGATAAGGTGGAAAGATGGATAAATGATATGATCAATGATGGTACTATTTATATCTGTGCATTGCTAAAAATAACAGAAACAAAGAAGCATTATAATGCAGCCTGGTTATCATTGTGCCAGCATTTTCATATTGGCTGCAGGCCCTTTTTGCTAGAGCAGACTTTCTACTGTCCAGGCTTGAAGGCACAGAACTGTGGCTCATTAGTTCAGCCACCCAGTACCACTGGGGATGAAGACGTGTGCCACTGGGGCCAAGCTGCCAGGCAGCATCCTTCTCCCAGGAATTACAAAGCAGATCACTCCCTCTGGAAAGCAGCAGGATGAGCTTGTAATGAGCTTTGGGCTAATTTGTGATCCCGGCAGTGGTGACAGTTGCTGTCAACTGGCACCACTTGGGGTGGTGTGACTTGTGATCCCACTCTTTTTAGGTACACTTTAGAACAGAAGATTGGCAGCTAAGTGCCCAGCCAGTTTCTTATTTGCAAGATTAGCTGCACTGAAGCTGAAACAATGGCATGGGTGGGGGACAGGGTAAAGTAGCAGTTTCATGCCACTAGGGTGCCAGGTTGGGGGTGTCTAGCTTTTGCACATTCTCTACTGTACTCCAGTGACTTCCTCTCACTGACATGATGGTAGTGTGGGTGCAGACACCATTGGGGCACATTTCTGACAAATATGCTGGGGTTCTAGTTATGGAAGCCTAATTAAAAAACAGCAGAATTACAGAGGGAGAGTGTGTATTGAAAGAAATTATTATGACTAAGAAAAGAAAAATAAAATATAGAACTAATGTATAGTATTCTGATTTCACTAAAATGTATTGGAGAAACTGATATTTTGACTATTATGGGCACTATATAAATAGAGGTAGATGGACTAGTTGGTAAATAAACTGTATAATGTAAATAAAGGCCGATTAATGGAACTGTAAATATTTTGGTATATGTGCTATATGAATGAAAATGACACACTGTCTTGATAAACTCCTTTATAAGTAAGGAGCAATATGAAAGATTTGACAAGTTAAAGGTGTGTTATAAATTATAGATAGGTTGGCCTGATTTGTTAAAGTCTTTGGGAAAAAGTAAAAGTAAAGGGGCTTATTTTTGTACAGTTCTTTGGGGGAAAATGCACCACATCCAGCACTAAAAAAAAACTCATTTTGTTTGCTGATTCACTGTACAATCTCTTTGAGAAGTCCTTTGGGGTGGTTCCATGGACCTGGTCACTTTCTGGATGGAGATGCAGGCTCTCCTTTGCCTTTAGATGTTCTAGTTTCCCACCACATCCTAAACCATATTGTATATGTGAGGTTGGCTGGCAACTGTAAATTGGCACCGTATGAATGACTACAGGTGCCGGCATGCATGTGCCTTGTGTTGAGCTGGCACTTTCCTTTCTCTCAGATCTCTCATGGTAGGCACAACAACTTTGTTTCCTTATGAAAGGTGCTATATAAATTATCCATCCTTCAATCCATTTTCCAACCCGTTGAATCCGAACACAGGGTCACGGGGGTCTGCTGGAGCCAATCCCAGCCAACACAGGGCGCAAGGCAGGAACCAATCCCAGGCAGTGCGCCAACCCACCACAGGACACACACACCCACACACACATCAAGCACACACTAGGGACAATGTAGAATCGCCAGTCCACCTAACCTGCATGTCTTAGGACTGTGGGAGGAAACCAGAGTACCCGGAGGAAACCCACGCAGACACGGGGAGAACATGCAAACTCCACGCAGGGAGGACCCGGGAAGCGAACCCGGGTCTCCTAACTGCGAGGCAGCAGCGCTACCACTGTGCCACCCCTATATAAATTAAAATTCATTAAATCTATTTTTAGTAGAGCTTTCCGTACTATACATAGAGGTATTAGGTGACACTCCCCACCTACCCCACTTGAATAAAAATTACTTTAGACATCACCAAATGGCTGTGTATTGTATAAATTGTGCTGACCAGCATTTATTGCATCAGTTAGTACTCAACTGAGCACTGAAATGGGCAAAATTAGTGACCTTGACTTAGAACTTGATGGTAGGACTCATCATGGACAGTGCTGTATACACAACTAAAATGATGGATTAGTGTAAATGATTCTCTATAAAGAATGAATTTGTAACAACTTATGGTTACTATGGAAAGAATAAAAAGCTTACTCTGTGCTCTGACCCCCATAGGTCACAAGAAATGGCAATTTCCCCTTGGGGATTAACAAAATATATCAAATCAAAAAATTCAAAAAAACAAGAGCCCTAGTCTTATAAAGCTATTTGTACTAGCTTTCACTTTGATAGGTGTTACATTGGTCAGAGGGGGGTCAGTTCCTCACTGTGACATTCCTGTGGTTCAGCTCTCAATCTTGGATTTTCTTTTGTCACTACATTTTTGCTGAATATTTTTGGTGTCCTGAACTTTGGCTGTTTAGGATATTTTGATCACATACATTAGCATTGTTGCTTTTATGTTTCCTTTTGAGGCACACTTGTTTGTTACTTTTTTCTAAGTTTGTTTTTATTGAATTTTTGTAAAGCTAAGTTTAAATATAAACTAAATATAAAGTCTTAAGAGTTGTCCCTCAGGTTCTGCACCTGATGTTCAAAAAAAAAAAAACAAACAAACAAAACAAGTGGAGCATAATACACAGCCCTGGGATCTACATAATTGATATATACAATAATATAAGAAAGATTATAAAAAATTAACATGATAGGGAAATGATATACAAATAGGAAAAAATGACTACTGACAAAACTTATTATTTAAAATACTGCAGGAAAATTCAATAAAAAGGAAACACACTTGAGCCAGGGATGAAGTCCTGACTATTCCCTAACATTTCCAAAAACCAATATTCTCAAACAGCAAAATATCTTTCCTTTTTGTAAAGAATGTGACAGATGCAGCATTCATGAGCTGTGAGAATTTTCAGAGTTTACCACATGTAATGTCTCCTTTTCCTACTTCATTGCGTTCACATGAATTTCAAGTCACAATTGTTGGAGAAATACAGTATCACTGCTAATTTGCCACTTGGGTCAAACAAAGGGTAATTTAAGGAGACTGTGTCTATTTTTTTTCATGAATATAAAGAGAAAATCTAAACAAAAAGTGCCACTTCTGGCTAACCAGATTATTATTCGTTTTATATTATTGAAACCATTTTGGGTAGATCAGTAGATAAACACCCTGTATTTGTGGGAAATATTATTTACTGACCTATCACAAATGACCAGGAGCTTAAACAATACACAGACACAACAATACTAAACACAGACTTTGATGGGTCAGTTCAGAAAAACAAACTTCTACCTACTCTGTGCCAGCATTCTAAAGAACTGAAAAGTGATTTTATTAGATAACATACTTCTAAGGAATGATTAGATATGTTCAGCCCTTAGTCACAGTTACAGTGTTTTTGGCTTAACTACCTTTAGGGAGGGAGAACAAGATTCTGACACATAAGCAAATTCAAGTAAGAATAATAAGAAGGAGACAACACTGATAATGAATGTTATTTCAAAGCCACATGTAATGTATTTTTCGAACCAAACAAGAAAGGAGATCCAGAAAACCTAAGTTGATTTGTGAATATTGCTTTAATAAGATAGTCGATACATTGTCAAATACAAGCATTTTGTGGATACATTTGAAACACAACTCCCCGTTTTGCTTCAGTCAGTGCCTTCTGTTCCTTCGTCATTGGCCTCACCATCCTAACCCACATGACCTACGTTTTTTTTTTCCCCAATGTCTGATTGCATTTTGTGCATGTCGTGTATATATAGTGTAATTTGTTTAAGGTGCTATATAAAATGACAAGTGTTTGTAGTAATTTTCATTCCAAAAAGGTACTTTATAAAAATGAAAGAAGCCACTTTTGTGTAACAAAACTTATTAGGACAGTGTTTCCTGTGAAAGGTACAGGCTGTCTTACACACACATACACACTCCACCTCTGTTGTATTCCCTACTCAGTCTATTTCTCTTGTATTTCACTTGACTGGCTTCCAGAAAGCCAAGATACCTCTGCTTTGAAGAAATTACCTTTCACTACTATGTCTGTGTCAGTTGCCGCAGGGTATGTCTGTACAGCATCAGGATTACTGAGCAGCTCTTTTTAATGCTTCAATTCATGTTTATTCTGTTCAATTCACAGGGTCAACTACAGGAATGTTATGTTAAAAAATGAGCTGTTCTTTTTTTCACTCTGGCATGCTTAAGTGTGAGGAACTTATCATGTATGTGTGTATATGTCTTGTATAAAGCTACATTATTCAAGTCATCCAATCTAGGTTTATGCTAAATTTTTATTCTTTTCAGAGTTAGCAAGGTGCTGAAATTTCTCCAACAGCAATGATTCAAGGTACTGAATAGAATGCCAGCCCATCAAATACAGGGATGTGTATCTACTGTGATGTGCTGTACAATGTAAAGGGAGGGAGGATCTTCAGAATGAGAGTACTAATGTACACACTCTGAAGAGGTAAATAGATAAAAGCACTGAAGTAGTTTGAGGAGAACCTCTCATGAATTTAGTGAGCATCTAGGGGCCTGAGCAACCTTAGTCTATTTTGCCCTGTATCAACCAGTAAATGCCAATGGATAGATCAAGTAGAATAAACAGTTCCTAGTCATCATAATGTTCCCTCTTTCTGTGTGGACACGGTGAGACAACTGAGGTTCAGGGAATCTGGCACTGGATGGCAATTACAAAGTTTTGAATTTTGAATCTTGAACCAAGCTATGTCCACCTGACCATCCATCCTCCCATTCTCTGTATCTTCTTTTTATACATCAAGTTTGCAGGGAAGCCAAGCCTGTCTCACAAGCATGTGACACAAACAATTAACAAATTAATAGCTGCATCTTGTCTGACCAGTAAGAGGTAGTCTAGGGATGCTGCAAATACTGTATGAGAGATGCTTGACCATACATTTATGCTACCTAAACATTTATTTAAATTTTAGTTTCTGCTAGTTCAAAATTGTTTCTGTTTAATTGCTAAACTAAATATGAATCATGGAACTTGTTTATTGCTATCTCAGCAACACACGCCAAACCAGAAACAAATATATATATAGTCTTCATAGACTAGAATAAATTGCTCCTGCCTGGTATGGCATGTCAGGCAGCATGTAGGGTTTCCTTTTTGAGCAACCTCCATATATGTAAGGTGAAATTGTCTTAACCCAAAACATGTGTAGTGAAGGACTGAAGGACTTTCTTTGCTGGGTGACCTTTGGTCTCCATTTCAGAGGAGAGAATAGTTCTTGAGGTATCAAAAACACTTGCACATATTCCAGAGGATCTTAATGGAAGAGGCCATGACAACTAATACAAAAGATACATAAAAAGGATACATAACATACATACAGTTAAATAAGATTTTATCAGCATACATACTACACATGTATATAGAAAGCAGTGATACTGTATATGTAGCAGTATGAGCTTTCAAATATATTTAAGAGTGTTGGATTTCTATACTGTGTGCTGCATAGCTTTAATGGCATCTCTGCACACACTTGATAAATGGCAATAATGCCCAAATAAAGGTAAATAAAAAAGCTTTTAGCAAGGAAAACAAACAGAAAAAAAACTGCACTAAGTCTAACAAGCTTACAAACTTTTCATCTAAATCTGACAAGTAGGTGGCTTTTTCCCTTTCCCAGAGCTTACTCTCCTTCTTTCTTCCCAACTTTTGTGGCCAGTTGGAAATTGCTATATGTCCAACAAGGTGAAGGCAGGAAACAGTCTGGGAGATAAGTAGAATGTATCTCAAAGGGGCAAAAGTAAAGATTACCTAAAGGTCAGACTAAGGTCAAGTACCCATAAGGTGTTATTCACAATATAGAGAATAAAACAACAGGTCAAAATTTACAAAAGGCTGAGAAATGCCTAACAAAGATTTGTTTTGTGTGAACCACTCTTCATCTCTTTGAAAATCCAAAAATTTCAACAAAGTGAATTACGCATAAAAATGTAGCATTGTTATCACATGATGGCAACAGCCATAGTAATAAAAAACAAGATAGCCATGCCCGTAAAGATGCCAAACAAAATGAAATCTCATTCAAAAGTCCTTAATGGGCCAGGTTTGCAAGGCCACCTGTTTGGCTCCGAGGGCAGAGACCTACCTTCCAATCTACCACCTATCAGAGTTTAAACAGTTTGTTGCCAGTCCACCAAGGCCTCTTTCTCTTAGCTTGTATCTGCTGGTGTGCCTGTTCTGTAGAGTCCTGATGGAATGTTGCTGGCTTCTTGACAGGGTCACATCTTTGTCTCTCTTGGATGTGCTGCAGGAAGATTCCCTTGTAGGGTACACCTTTATAATGACAGGGATTATCCATGCTGCTAAGGAAAAGTGTTCAATGTTTGCCAGTATGAATTCACATTTTTACTTGGCTGTACTTAAGAGAATGATGTTTGGGTGCACCTTCAGCTATGATCACACCTACCCAACACGGCACAGTAAACAGTTCTTCCTTGAGGTGGTCTTGTAGGATTCCCATACTATTGACCAACAGCTTTGAGTGAGCCTACCACCACTGAGTGCTAACACTGGCATGAAGAGATATGATAATCATTAGTGCGAGTTTCACTCTTTCTTTATGTCACTTTGGCCTCACCTGCCTCTCATCCTGTACCATCAGGATGGCACCTTAGATGCTAGAATCACTTTGCCAGATGTGCAACACTGTAGAGCAGATAAAAGGAGAGATAGAATACACAGAATATGTAGAATATACTGTATGGAAAGATTTTAAGTACACATACAGTATATCTATAAACTGATTCAGTACTTCTACTCTTTATGTAGAAAGTGTTTACATATTTTTGCATTTCTGTTGTGTAATTTATTTACTGACATGTAGATACAGTACATTAACTTTTTAAGCAATGTAAAACAATATTATACTAAACAATATTAGACGTACAGATTGTATTTATATTTTTCTGCTGATACTGTAGGCTATATTTTCAGATTTGTGCCTTTTTGTGTTTTTTTTCACATGAATATTTATGATTTATTCAAACTGTACTATAATGGTATATAGTCACCTAAAAAGGATTTCAGAAGGTTCCAAAAACAGAGTCTGGATCCCATTCCAACCACTAGTTTGTGTGGGATATGAATGTTCTCTTCACACTGACTTTTTTTCCAGGAGCTCAAGTTTCCTTCCACATTCCAAAGACATACAGGTCAGACTGACTGGTGACTCTAAATTATCCTGATGTGTGTATGGGGCCTTGCATGAATATGTCCTGTATTTGGCTAACACTGCATCCAGGGTTGGTCTCTGTGAACCTAAAATTGGATAAAGTGGAGCAGAAAATGAATAGAAGGGTGTGTGAATGAAAGAAAACATACATTAATTTGATAGTGTTTTACCTCAAGGCATCTCCTTCCCCCAGGTCTCTCTCTCTATAGCTGCTTGCCAAAATATGAGTTGTACCACATCATAACAATGTTGTCTTTGCTGCCTTCTTTTCTCAAAGTTTTTGTCAACGAAACTACAAAATGTTTTCATCTAACATTTCTTGAAGTCTTTCATGTAATAGAGAATGATCCACGGGACCTTTTTTCTCTGTCTCCATATTTGTCCTACTGTCTTATTAGTTTTCTCCATGTTCCTCGACATTCCCCATTCAAGTTGTTTTTTTTATTCTGCTCTCACCAATCTTGTGTCTGTTCTGTTTAACTGTACACTCAACACTATCTCCTTCATGTTGTTTTCGAGTTCTATGGTCATTTGAATAGCTTGTAGTCCTGCCCTCTTTTAGAACGTATTGAGGTCATTACACTTCTAGACTCAGTCTTGTTCCACTCCTGCCATTGTGTGGAAAAAGCAAACTTAAGGCCGACATACACTATGCAATTTTTAGACCATCATCTAGCTCCTGAGTGATTTTCTAATCAGGACAAAATCAGAAGTAAGTAGTTGAAAATTGTTAATGTCACTCCTCGCAAGCCTGATTCCAAGCCTGATTTATTGGATTCCTAATTGTCCAAATAACTTGAGCTTGATTGACTTGAGTTTGTCAGGTGTGAGTAGCCATGCAAGCAGATTATGTGTAAAATGGCTGGGCTGAGAAATGTCATGACTGAACCTTCAAAGAAGAAATACTGAGAAACATAAATTAGCCCTGCACTGCATGTTTGACTTTTATCAGAGTTGTAACATAGTCTAGTAGTCATAAGTTACAAGGTAATCAAGCTAATTTGATGAATAAATGTAGCTAGTTTTGCTTACTATAAAAACAAAGAAACACATCACATCATTCTTCACAGTGTGAAATTTTGCAGGTGATGTGAGTCTCACCCATTGGTTTTGCCATACTATCTTAAATAAAATTGTTCAAAAAGTCTGTAACCTTTTGTGAGCAGATTGTACAGCATATAATTACTTGTGAGCACCCAAAATATTGATGTCATAACATATAGTGCATGCCTACCCTTAAAGAAAATCTGTTTGACTTGCTTTAGCTTTTTTCAGGGTACTGTTATGGTTACCTCACTTCCATCTTTCTTCCATCCTACAACACTCTGAAATCTATATTAACTAGATAATCAAATCGAATTTCTAACTAAAATAGCCTGAAAGACCTCATCAAAATTTACCTTAATGGTCCTGGTACCGTCTTGTTTTTCAAGTGGGCTTTTGCTACAAAAGAACTCTTTTCCCTGTATTTCACAAAGATTAGGTCAGTTTGTGTGTTACCACATAATTCCCAGTACAATTACATTACATGTTGCTTTTCCACTGGATTGTCAGACTAATAACAGGTGTCACTGCTGGCAGCGCCATGGATTCCACCCAAGAAAATCTATAACATAGTAAACCAGGACATTCTAGAACCAAGAATAGTTAAACACACCCAACTATACCTGTAGTATTAATGTAGGAAAAAAATTAAACCACACAAGTCACTACCTGTACTAGTGAAATCCTAACAGAAAGACAAAGGAGTTTGATGAGCATACACTAAGTGTGATAGATCATTGAATTGGAAGATAGAGAGCTAAGCAATCAAATATGTATGTTAATGTAGTGCATGTCTACACTGTAACAGAGGAAGCAAACTAGCAAAATTGAACTGAACTTCTTTACAGTACAAGATGGTGGCCACACTGCCAATATGGCTTCTTCCTATTCAACATTGAGATGATCCAAGCAGGAAGTTTGGACTCCATTAACTGCCCTTTACTGATTAGAAAAAAGGTCAGATCTCTTTGTCCTGAAAGCTTTTACATGAACTCACAATCATACAGAGACTGCATTTGTTGTTTTCTCATATGCATCTGTAGCTGTGGTGTATGAGATAAGCTTTTACAGTGGATGCCAAGAAGCACGAGTTGGCAGGTTCAAGAGTTGGCAGCCTAATTGTCTGGATAGAGTTTTTCATTAATTGCATGCACTCCCCCTATAACAACCAGTTCTTCGTGCTACCTGCCACTTTTTCTTTTGAAACTCAAGAGACAGACTGACATGTTTTACTAGCATGCCACCTAAGCGTGATGTCACTGGGATATTCAGCTAAGTCAGCCAAAGGTCTGTAAAAGGAAGAATGGAAAACTGCTTGATGCAACCGATTGGTGTGCCTCTTCAGTTTGGTATACCGCGTTCTTGTGGAGAGCTGCCAGAAGGATGTGGTTCGTTATTCTTCAAGAAAAAGATGCGAAAATGATACCTTCCAGATAAATGGTGCCCTGGTTTGCAGTTGCTATGAATGTGGAGTGGCGCTAAAAAACAAAGAAGAAAATTAAAGAGTTTGTCTGCTCTCCCACAAAAAGAGGTCAGGGGTTCTTCCATATTAGACATTTCTGAAAATGGCCTGGGAGGAATGAATTCCATCATTTTCTTTCCACGCAACTGCCACATCAGAGACATTTTTCTGGTGTCACATGGTTTGGACGACTTTAGAAACACAGAAAGATGGCTGCTGGAGCCAGTGTGTCCTCTACTGCAACCTCCTAACTGTAATGCTCTTCTGCTTGAGTTTTGCCTTTACTTTATGTTGGAAAGCATTTTTTTATTCTTATCAAGCTGTGTTAATGCTTTGTCATTTGTGTAATGAATGTTTTGGGAATTATTTCCTTTGTTCCTTCAACAGCAAGAGGCCATATTCAGTAAAGGTGACATACAGATATGCCTGTCTTAAACTGGGTTAGATGATAGATGGCCTTTGTAATAAGGATACACAGATTATCTGACTTGCAGTCACAACCCAAATGCATAGTAAAAAGTAAAACTATGGTGATATTAGGGAGACTTGGGGCCAGGGTTGCTCTTATGAATTTTGTTACCATTTGGATTGCCTTTTCTGACCCAATAGTTTTGCCTGGCACAGGTCCTTCAAACTCTTATTTAGAGGGTCCATTCTGATCTCATGTACCTTTCTGAGGGGTATACTGACTCTGTAGGTGTCATCTGAATGGTTCCTTCTGACCAAATATTTTACCAAGCTGGAACAACCTTATCTGAATGTTCAGTTTTAACACAATGTGAATGGACCTATTTAAAATTAATCTTAACAGTCCTTTCTGCAGGGTTAACCCTTGCTGACCTGGGACAGGCCATTATGATTTTTTTGTAAGGTGTCATAAACAGACTTTAAAAGTTAAAAGGTTGGGGTCTCACCTTCAGTTCCTTGTTTATTAACGTACAAGAAATCAAGGAGTCAAAAGAAAAACTCAAAAGTAGAGACTGTCCGGCCTGCGATTTGGCTTTGTCAACCCTCAAAAGTTTGCATCCCATAGGGAAGAGTGTTTCTTAAATAGTGGAAGGACCAGAAGGGACAGGACTTCCAGAGTCCAGGAAGATGTGACGTCATGGGACTTCCAAGGTGTCATTCTGCTTTCTAAGGTTTCAGAGTGAAAAGATGTTAACGACTGTACAACACCTTCACTATTACCCCTCCTTATTTCTTACCTGAACCAAGCCTTCAAAGCGACAAAGGGCAAGTTGGATTTCTCTTGAAACATAAAATGGCCATTTTTAAATGAAATCTGCTTAGCCCTTTTACAGTTTCTTTTCTACTGTGTTGGACGATGACTCTTTGAACACAGTTTAGATGACCCGCTTACCCAATACACCTAACTAGCTTGTTCCATTCAATTGTTTTAACATTCGCACTACCTTAGAGGACTGTGGCTCATAGAAAAATAACTGGATGACCCACTCTAATTCCATGTGCTCAGCTTTGGGATACATTAACTTTTTAAATATAATTTAGATGTTCTGTTCTAATATCATATAATGTCCTTCTTGGCTTTATAGAAAATATTCTGGATAATCCTTTCATACTTGACCTCACTGGCCCTGCTTGGGGTGATTCTGAATTTTTGGATGAATAATTTGGATGGGACCTTCTGATCTCATACTCCCCACTGGGTGGGTCTTTCTGTTTTTTTAATTTACATATAAACTGAATGGCCCTTCTGACTCATTAAAAAGAATTTGGATAGCTCTCCCTGACCTCATAATTCTTTCTGGAGAAGTTTATTTCTGATTCCCATGCGCCCTGCAGGGAAGGTTCTTGTGACTCTTTAATTTAAAAAAAGATTATTTGATTGGTACCTTAATTAACACCACTGCCTCACAATTCCAGAGCAGGGGTTCAGTTCCTAGTCCCAAGTCTTCTTTTTATGTGAACCTGGCATGTTCTTCCCACATTCACATAGGTTTTATTTTGCATGCCAAATACATATGTATTAGGTAAACCAGTAGCTATTACATAGTCTAGTATGAGTGATTGTGCCCTGCATAGGACAGGCATCAATTCCAGAGCAGATTACTGGCAGAACCTATAAAGGCTCTGGCTCCCTAATCCTATGCACTAAAGAAGATTGAGCAAAAAATTGAAACATTGATGGAATTTGGTAGCCATATCTGATTTTAATGTTGTCTTTTCAATGCCTATCTCTGACAGAACGGACATTCAGCATTCTGGATTTACAAGTACAGCCTGCATTGTCACACTGAATAAGAACTTGCTTGAGTATACCACTTGGTACCATTGTGACTCCTGCCATACCTCACAGCCGTTTGCATCTGAGGGTGTAAATTATTCATGTTACTAATAATAATTTTTGCCCCACCATATAGCCTATTCTGCACCAATAAATCATTAATTTGCTCTTATTTTGCATTAGTTTCTTATTTGCCTGAGTCTTTGTAATATTTACACTGACAGTGGTCGATTTATCTCTGTATTCCACTAGTTTGGAAGAGGTCAACTAAAACTTCTTTATAAGCTGTTTTCTGAACACAGTGGTCCCTTGCTACTACAGTTGTTGTTTTTATTTATTTGTACTAGTGCTGGGAACTTGGAGTAAACACTCGTTGTGCTAGTTTTTTGTAAAAACCTCTTAATTCAAAGTTCAAGTGAGAAAACTGTAGAAAAACAACACTGGGCCCTCAGTTCTCTTCTGCAGGATATGTTGACTTGTGATGCTTAGACTTTACTTTCCATTCATCCACCCACCCATCTACCATGCTATATTATCGTCAATGTGGATCTGACACTATGTCATCACCCTCAGGCATTAGGCAGATACCAACTCTGGATGAGGTGTCAGTCCACTGTAAGCCACACCTATGTATACATCCACACTCGTTCACACTGGGACAATTTAGATTTCCCACTTAAAGTGCTATCCAACTGCAATGAATGCTGGAGTAAAAGTGACAACACAGCTAAACAAGGTACTCATTGTGCAGATACCAATCTAGGTGACCCCGATGAAATGTAACAAGATAACTAATTTTGCAGATGCTCCAACCATAATAAGAAGTAATGTGCTGGTTGTTAAAGTTGCTAAAAGGACAACATCTGAGGAGATTTGTTTCAAGCCTGATGATTTTTTATTTGGGGGTTACAATTGATTCCACTATAGGTTGTCTCCACTTGAACAAATAAAGCTGGGGGTTCAAAGTTTGTCAGGTGGTTAAGGTGTTTTAACACAGCACAATAAAATGTTATATGCTTTAGTTTTATCTGAAAAAAGAAGTGAGGCTTGGACTTAAATAGTATTACAGAGTGCATCTACTATATACAAGTTGGTTTTTGCATCTGAGGAAGTTGCCACAAAGTGTATTGTGGGTTTTGACTAAACTTGGACCACAGTGAAGTGGATGTACAATCAAGTCTGGTTGTAATAAATTTTGAATTGTAGAGTATAGTAGTGAGGCTCAATGTGGTGAACCACTTCTTTGTAGTGAAACCTAATATAGTGGTACACCAGGTAATAGAGTGTTTACTAATCTTTGGCTTCTGTGTGATGGACAGGAATTGCCTGCTGAACCATTAAATCACATTTTTATTATTTTATTTTTATTTTATGTAGGGGCACTACATGATGTACAAAGTAGTCATGCTTTTGCTAATTTTGGGACTCTGTAAGTTGAAGTGGCACTTTTTTGCATAGCATTAAGTCAAGCTTTCATTAATCTTGGACCTCAAAATAGTATTGATAGTAGCTCAAAGTCTGCTTTTCACTAATCTTGCTGTAGAGCTGCATGGTTACTGCAGAATGCATTACAAACTGTACTTTTGACCATTCTTATTCCTCATGAGTGCTCTGAATTGGTAGTGGCTTAGATGTTGTGCAGGGTCTGTCAATTTTGTCCTGCTCTATTGTGAAATCTTCGACTTCTCCGACATTTAAGGGCTTCCTGGAGTAGTGCCGTCACCTGCAGGTGCATTATATATGCCGGTCTTGTTTTCTCTTGTTCCTGGCATCCTCCCAGGTGTGACGACTGATGTAAACATGCACCAGCCAAGGGGCAGGTGTGCCAGCTGCAGCAACTTTGTTTGCTGCTATGCATCAACCCCCATTGGCCCACACACCTCGGATGGAATGGAAAGGATGGATGACTTTTGTCCGCATTTGGCTTAGTACAAACACAAAAGAAGGAAAAGGCAAAACACGTTTGCCTTCTGTTTCTGTCTGTGACAACTGCACATACTCCCTTTTGCCAAATCAAAGGGAAAAAGCCATACCTGGCCATCGCCAAATGCATTCAACAATATAAATGTTAGGTTGTGAGAAGGAATTTCCTTGCCTTTCATTAGCTTTTGTATCTTCAAGATGAAACATGTCTGTCAGGAATTGTGGGTAAAATAAACAGGCCTCCCAGAAAGAGAGAGAACATGTGACTAAAGAATAAAGCTGGGAGAGGGAGGAGCAGAAGAGAGCACCCCAGAAAGAATGATCCAGTAATGGAAAGAAGTGCTATGACTTAACACTGTAAGTGAATGAAGGGATGCATTAAATACATATTCAAACTGCATTGAAAGACTAAAAAGCAAAAAAAAAGCCATTTAGTTCTCTATAGCACTCTTCTCAATAAGATAGCTCATAGTGCTGCAGACAATAAAATTAATTGGGTGAAAGTTTTAAATTCTGCTAGGTTATGACCATAATTATTTACTGCAGAGACTTTGCAACCACTCAGATGAATGTGACAGATAAACATATTGCTAGATAGAGGAACTTAAGGGGAAAAAAAGATTGGTGCTTGGTTGTCAAGGCATGATATCTACTAAAGCATACTATATTCCTTGTTATTAGAGGGCTTATTACTGCGCCTTTTGTAGCATAGCTGATAGCCAAAGTACCTGCATCTAAGAAAGCAATTGTGAATAGGATTTACTCATTATATGTATTTTGCTGGTGGCTGATATCTTGTTATAAAAAAATCAGGTCTGTTGGGCCATCTATCCATTTTGTTTCACATACTCTCTAAATACAGGGTTGGGATAAGCTGGTGCTTATCCTGGCTTAAGATAGAATAGCGCTTGCTAATGAATTACTGGTTTACACATACACAACAAGCAAAATCACAGTTGCCACATGAAGCTGGCAACATGTTTTTGGATGATGGCATGAACTTAAAACATATATGGGTTTTCACACCAGCTTAGATCAGTTCAAGGCCAGTAAGTGCCTGAGCCCATCTCAACAGTATCAGGCACAAGACAGTAACCAATGTTGGATGCAAAGCCAGACCACTGTTGAACAACAATATTTATTCATTCATAATAACCAATGAACATTGTCTTGTTAATCCGAAATGCTTGCTTTTCAGTTGTATTTCCCCAGACCACTTCAACTTGCTTCAATTGAAGTGGAGATGCAAAATTTTCACTAGAAGGTCCTATTGTGTGTCTAAATTCTTCACCCTGTGACAGAGAACCCCAGGAACCCTGAGCATAAACTTCATTTTGCCCACTTATACTTGCATTCAAATTTTTGTGCTTGTGACCAGAGATCAGGATGAGGGTGAAAATACATTTTGAGACTGCCTTTTTATTGAGGATATTGACCAAATATGTCTCTGTTACCACACTGTTTGCAATGAATTGCTTATTTACTTTTCTGACATGTGTTGAGCATTAATTCCTTGAGGTATCTACACAGTAACCTATACCAGTATACAGTGGTATTACAAAATGCTTAGGTATTACACCCACCCAGAGGCTTGTGAGTATCACCAATTCCTTTCCAGGGGTCCTCCTGACACCACTCCAGACTGGGAAATCTGGTTTCAAATCCAGTGTTGTGTCTGACCATATCCAGCTGTTATTATTTTAGACTCCTACAGGAGTCGCAGCTCCGTCTTCATTAGAAATTTTATTTCCCAAAAGGAACTTTCCACTGCCAGTTTGTATGTCAGATCTGTTCCACTCTCACGTCACCTGACTAGAACTGCAATTTTTCACCATGTTAATCTTACAAATTGGCAGGACTAGTCTATCTATTGAATCCTAGCCTTCCTATTATGTGAGCCTACCAGTTACAAAGATGCTAAATGTGGAGTAACATCTAAAGTTTCCAATTCAGCCTTGTTGCAATGTAAAACATCTGTCTCATGACTGAAATACCTACTGTATATTGGCAGAAGTCTTCAATTTATTTTCTTAAGATGCGGTGCACAACTGGTGTTTTCACTCATCCAACTGCTAATTTCTTTCTGACTCAAATACAGTCCAGTCTGGTACTGATAGTGCTGGGATAGGCTTTTGACCTCCTGGGATTGATTAAGAATGAAAGAAATGAACTGGCAAAGATGGCAGAGCTTCTGGTTTTCACCCCTCCTAGTAAGAAGAGGTGGGTACAAGTGAATAGGCACCAGAAGTAACATCAGCGGCATTCTAACTGTCAGTCCTCAAGTCTGCAGAGGGAAGAAGGAAGACAGAAAGGCATTAAGAAACTGCACCAACACCAAGTGTGGCTAGAATTACAGTCACTAGAGCCCTTCAGCACAATTATCCATATATATATATATATATATATATATATATATATATATATATATACATACACACAGAGATACACATAAAGTTAAATACAAATGCACATAAGTGCTTAAACACTTCAATCTCAGTGAACAGTAGTAGTAGTAGTAGTAGTAGTAGGCATTCGTCCATCTCGAAAGATGATGTTTGCGCTCTGGAATGATCTTCAGTTGTGTTTTTGGGAGCAGCGTCTGGAGTGACTCAGCAGTCCGATCCTAGATCGACAGTCTCTTCTACAGTGGCTGCAGGTGAAGCTGGATGGGGGGCCCGAGTCCTGTTTCTGCTGTCTCATTTTTCTCCTTTGCCTTCTGGTTTCCATCTGTTGACTGCGATGTTGCTCACCCCTCTTGATGCCTTCATGGACAGTCTGGCGCCAGGCGTTCCGGTCATCAGCAAGCTGTTCCCAACTGTCAGGGTCGATGCCAGTCAGCTTGAGATCGCGTTTACAAACATCTTTGAAGCGAAGATGTGGGCGACCAATGGGGCGGTGTCCTGCGGCCAATTCACCATACAGAATGTCTTTGGGTATGCGTCCATCTTGCATTCTATGCACGTGGCCCAGCCAATGTAAGCGTCTTTGGCATAGAAGGAGGTGTATGCTCAGTGAGCTGGCTTGATCAAGCACGGCAGTGTTGGTGACTTTGTCTTGCCACGTGATGTTAAGGATGCGTCGGAGGCAGCGAAGATGGAAGCTCTCGAGGCGGTCTTCCTGCCGGGCGTAGATGGTCCAGGCCTCACTGCCATACAACAGAGTGCTGAGAACGCATGCATGATATACCTTAAGTTTGGTATTCTGTGTTAGATGGTTATTGGACCACACACGTTTACTCAGCCTGGCCATGACGCTGGCTGCTTTGGCGAGCCTCTTGTCAATCTCGTTGTCGAGAGACAAGTTGCTGGTAATAGTGGAGCCCAGGTATATGTATTTATCGGTGGTCTCCAGCACTTCATTGTCGATGGTGATAGAGGGTGGAGCAGAGATGTCTTGACCCATGACGTTGGTCTTCTTGATGCTGATTGTCAATCCGAATTCCCTGCATGCCTGGGCAAAGCGGTCCATTAGCTGCTGGAGGTGTTCCTCTGTATGTGACATTAGGGCAGCGTCATCAGCAAACAGCATGTCCCTGACAAGGACAGTGCGAATCTTGGTCTTTGCTCTTAGCCGGGCCATATTCAGCAGCTTTCCGTCACTCCTAGTGTGTAGGTAAACACCCTCGGCAGAGCCCTTGAAAGCAAAGTTTAGCAGCATTGAGAAGAAAATGTTGAATAAAATAGGTGCTAGGACACAGCCCTGCTTGACGCCACTTTTGATTGTGAAGGGTTCTGAACTGTCCCCGTCGTAACTGACCACTCCCTGCGTGTTGTCGTGAAAAGAGGTTATAATGCTGAGCAGCTGAGGTGGACAGCCGATCTTCTTTAGTAACCGAAACAGGCCGCTCCTGCTTACAAGGTCGAACGCTTTAGTCAGATCTATGAAGGCGATGAATAATGGCATCTGCTGTTCTCTGCACTTCTCTTGAAGCTGGCGTACTGAGAAGATCATGTCAACTGTGGATCTTTCTGGCCTAAAGCCGCATTGTGACTCGGGATACACACGATTCGTGAGGATCTGAAGGCGTTCCAAAATCACGCGGGCAAAGGCTTTGCCCACCGTGCTCAGCAGTGAAATACCCCTGTAGTTGTTGCAGTCGCTGCGGTCTCCCTTGTTCTTGTACAGAGTGACAATCTTGGCGTCGCGCATGTCCTGTGGAACTTTGCCTTCCCTCCAACACATACAGAGGAGCTCATGGAGTGGTCTGAGAAGAGCTGGTTTTCCGCATTTGATAATCTCTGTCGGAATACCATCATCACCCGGTGATTTTCCGCTTTTCAAGCAATCAATGGCTTTGCTGAGTTCATCCATGGTAGGTTCGGTGTCCAGCTCCTGCAGAACTGACAAGTCTTCTATGGCGTCCATCGCTGTCTGAGTGACAGAGTTTTCTTTGGAGTACAGTTCCAGGTAGTGCTCCACCCACCTTCCCATTTGTTTGTCTTTGTCTGTGATGGTCTCGCCTGATTTGGACTTTAAGGGTGCAGTCTTCTTTATTGGTTTGCCTGTTGCTTGCTTGATGCCCTTGTACATGTTTCTTATGTCGCCAGTGTCTGACGCTTGCTGAATGCTGCTTGCCAGCTGGAGCCAGTAGTCGTTTGCGCAGCGACGAGCAGTCTGTTGGGCTTTTCTTCGGGCAGCCTTCAAGTCTTGGAGATTGTACTGACTTGGGTCGTGTTTATAGTTGATCAGTGCCCTTCTCTTAGCGTCAATAATGGGCTCGAGCTCTGCAGCATTGGCCTCGAACCAGTCAGTGTTCTTGTGCTCCTTTTTTCCATACGTCAGGATGGCAGCTCTGTAGATGGTGTTCCGGAGTAAGTTCCATCTGTCCTCTGCATTTGGCTCTTGGTCACAATTCTGCAGTTCCCCCAGTTGTTCTATAAATTCCTTGTTCTTGATTAGGTCAGTGGTCCGGCAGGTGTTGATTTTTGGCTGACATTTCTTTTTGGAGAGGTGGAGCCTCTTGGGGCGTAACTTAATCCTTGAGGCAACGAGGGAGTGATCTGTATCGCAATCAGCACTATGGTAAGCTCTGGTGTTGTGGATGCTGTTCAGAAATTTGCGCCTGGTGATGATCAAGTCCAGCTGATGCCAATGTTTTGATCTTGGGTGTCTCCATGATGTCTTGTGACATGCCTTGTTCTGGAAGTAGGTGTTTGTCACACATAGGCTGTGATAGCAGCAGAGTTCGAGTAATCTCTGGCCATTTTCGTTCATTTTCCCTATGCCATGGTGACCTAGCACACTTAGCCAGGATTCGTGGTCAGAGCCGACCCGGGCATTGAAATCTCCCAAAAGGTAGAGGTGTTCTGAAGTAGGGACTGCGGCAACAGCACTGTTTAGTAGCTCATAGAACTGATCTCTAGTTTCGGTGCTGGCTTGCATGGTTGGTGCATAGGCATTGATCAGATTTACGTAGCCTGTGCTTGTGAGAAGGCGAAGTGTCATTATCCTTTCTGTGCCCGGTTTGCATAGCTCAATCATATCTAATAGAGAGTTGTTTATTGCAAAGCCCACACCATGTTCTCTGACTTCGTCATCTTTCTTTCCCTGCCAGAAGAATGTGTATTCTTTCTCCTTTATGCTTCCAGAGTCCGGCAGTCGTGTTTCCTGGAGGGCTGCGATGTCAATGTGCAGCCTTGCCAGCTCATTATTGATGATTGCTGTTTTGCGAGCATCACTTATGTCCTGTACACTATCAGACAGGCCTGGTGTCATTGTTCTTACGTTCCAAGTTCCAATTCTCAAATGTCGTTCTTTCTGTTTGTAGTTTGATTTTGTTTTTATTGTTTGGCTTGGTGCTTACTTTACAGTCTGCTTGTCGGCCATATTAATGTCCTGAGCCCTACGCACCCAGTAGGGCAGACAGACTGTGACGAGACAACACCTTATTGACTGGGGGCTGCCCAGTTTGAGGCGGGCGGTAGCTGTCCAGTGAGATAAGGTAGTCTCTCCCACCGACGAAGGCAACCCCTGGCGCCAGCTCTACGTCAATCGAGCAGGTGGCTTATAACCGGTAAACTGCTGCCTTCCATGTTTTGTCGACGCTGAATAGCGAAGCTGGAGTGTCCTCTCCAGGGCGCAAGCCTGGGCAGCATGTTGAGGAGAGACTGATGTTGCCCATGTACCAGTTCCCCTCTCTCCACACATCGGATGTTTACAAGGGAAAGGCATAGCCTATACATCTTGGCATCCAAGGTGTCACAGGAGTTGCCAGAAAGCTATGAGACAAGCAGATAGCAAACTGCCTTAGGGACTCCGACTCCTGATTTGTCTTCGGGGTTTACTCCCCTAGCCTTCCCCATGAATGGGTCTAGCCACAAGGCAGTGGAGGTTTAGGATCAGAGTTTTCCTTCTCCTAGATGAGTAGCCTTACAAGGCTAACGAGCTCCATCAGCCCGAAGCAACTGGTTTTGAGGCGCCAGTGGACCGCCTTCCATCCCTTCTCCTGTTGGTTTAAAACGGGTTTCGCCGGACTCATTAATGAGCCGCTCGTGAAGGCCAGGAGCTGGATTTGATTGTCAGAGGCGCTGGGAGACGCTAGCTATTTGGAGTATTTCTTGAGAACTGGGAGCTTATCCCCAGTTCCACTCCAGCAATAACAACCCTTGAAACCCAGTATATATTATAAAAATAGACATTACTCACAGGTTATGAAATATTACCAAAAATCTTAAATGCTTTAAGTAACCCACATGTTAACCTAGTCCACATGATAAGCAGTATACTTGACAGCTGTCCTCATTCCATGTGAAGGGCTATCAGTTGAAGGTTGCTTTTATTTCACTTGGCAAAAAAGAGACCCAGTTACACCCTCTGCTGGCCAACACATATAATGTCATGTTCCATTCTTTAAAAGTTCTTGGAACATAACTAGATTTCACTGCGGTGGGCGGCGCCCTGCCTGGGGATTTGTTCCTGCCTTGCACTCTGTGTTGGCTGGGATTGGCTCCAGCAGACCCCCGTGACCCTGTATTAGGATATAGCGGGTTGGGTGATGGATAGATTTCATCCTGTCGTACTTTTAGAATGCATTCAAGTTTAGATTTATTGCCACGTGTACACTTGCCCTGCTCTGGGTACGCAGGCTCATTGGATGGATGGACAGAGTGTAATGAATTGCATACTTGTATTTGTCACCAACATGCAATATATCATCAGTCTGCATCACCACAACCAGCAAGCATTAATAGTCATATAGTACCTTTCACACCTGTCTATGTATCTGTTATACATGCGATACAATAGAATACAGTCAAATAAACAGTTTTCTCCCAAGTTCTGAAAGCACTCTAATGAATCTTAACTATGAAGAGAACACTGTTAATGCACTAATCCAACACACTTCAAATAAAGCCCAGCAGTGGTCATATTGTAAACTGATGTACTTCTCTCAACCAGGGTTTTCTATTACAGATTCATGAAAAATTAGAGCCTATCCTAGAAACTTCCAGCACAAGGCAGGAACCAACACTAGAAGGTAAACTTATACATTGCAAAGGCACACTTAATTACAAATCCCAAGGACAGGGACTAAGCTGAGAATTTAACCATAGGCCCAGCACTTAAATAAACATAGTTACAGTAACTACTGAAACTGTGAATCCCTTAAAAAAAAAAAATATATATATATATATATATATATATATATACAGGGAGTGCAGAATTATTAGGCAAGTTGTATTTTTGAGGAATAATTTTATTATTGAACAACAACCATGTTCTCAATGAACCCAAAAAACTCATTAATATCAAAGCTGAATATTTTTGGAAGTAGTTTTTAGTTTGTTTTTAGTTTTAGCTATTTTAGGGGGATATCTGTGTGTGCAGGTGACTATTACTGTGCATAATTATTAGGCAACTTAACAAAAAACAAATATATACCCATTTCAATTATTTATTTTTACCAGTGAAACCAATATAACATCTCCACATTCACAAATATACATTTCTGACATTCAAAAACAAAACAAAAACAAATCAGTGACCAATATAGCCACCTTTCTTTGCAAGGACACTCAAAAGCCTGCCATCCATGGATTCTGTCAGTGTTTTGATCTGTTCACCATCAACATTGCGTGCAGCAGCAACCACAGCCTCCCAGACACTGTTCAGAGAGGTGTACTGTTTTCCCTCCTTGTAAATCTCACATTTGATGATGGACCACAGGTTCTCAATGGGGTTCAGATCAGGTGAACAAGGAGGCCATGTCATTAGTTTTTCTTCTTTTATACCCTTTCTTGCCAGCCACGCTGTGGAGTACTTGGACGCGTGTGATGGAGCATTGTCCTGCATGAAAATCATGTTTTTCTTGAAGGATGCAGACTTCTTCCTGTACCACTGCTTGAAGAAGGTGTCTTCCAGAAACTGGCAGTAGGACTGGGAGTTGAGCTTGACTCCATCCTCAACCCGAAAAGGCCCCACAAGCTCATCTTTGATGATACCAGCCCAAACCAGTACTCCACCTCCACCTTGCTGGCGTCTGAGTCGGACTGGAGCTCTCTGCCCTTTACCAATCCAGCCACGGGCCCATCCATCTGGCCCATCAAGACTCACTCTCATTTCATCAGTCCATAAAACCTTAGAAAAATCAGTCTTGAGATATATCTTGGCCCAGTCTTGACGTTTCAGCTTGTGTGTCTTGTTCAGTGGTGGTCGTCTTTCAGCCTTTCTTACCTTGGCCATGTCTCTGAGTATTGCACACCTTGTGCTTTTGGGCACTCCATTGATGTTGCAGCTCTGAAATATGGCCAAACTGGTGGCAAGTGGCATCTTGGCAGCTGCACGCTTGACTTTTCTCAGTTCATGGGCAGTTATTTTGCGCCTTGGTTTTTCCACACGCTTCTTGCGACCCTGTTGACTATTTTGAATGAAACGCTTGATTGTTCGATGATCACGCTTCAGAAGCTTTGCAATTTTAAGAGTGCTGCATCCCTCTGCAAGATATCTTTCTATTTTTGACTTTTCTGAGCCTGTCAAGTCCTTCTTTTGACCCATTTTGCCAAAGGAAAGGAAGTTGCCTAATAATTATGCACACCTGATATAGGGTGTTGATGTCATTAGACCACACCCCTTCTCATTACAGAGATGCACATCACCTAATATGCTTAATTGGTAGTAGGCTTTCGAGCCTATACAGCTTGGAGTAAGACAACATGCATAAAGAGGATGATGTGGACAAAATACTCATTTGCCTAATAATTCTGCACTCCCTGTATATATAAACAAACTTATTTTTCTTATCTGTCATATTCTGTAGCAGCGCAAATAAATAGAATCTGGTCAAAGTAGCATGACTCCTTCCATTGTAATGGCATCATGCTGAGCTGGGATGAAGAAGGTGCAAGGCTGTTCTGCCAAATACTTGTGGTGGGGTGGAGGATTACACCATGGAATGCCAGCCTGACACGGAAGCCACACATGCATAGATACAAGTAATTTCCAAACTCCCTTTCACTTTTGTACAGAGGTATTAAAAAAATAAATGTTTTTTACATGCCTTTTAGCAATCTTAACCAGAGATGTGTGGTATAGCGTGTCAAAGAAACAGTTGCCTGAGCTTTTATTTCTAAGCTGTAAATTCTCACACCCTAGAATACCTGTCGTCACTGCTTACCCTGTATAAGCCTGCTAGACATTGGAGATCATCTGCTGCCTGCCTTGTAACTGTCCCAAAGTTCCACCACAGCTCCCTCTTAAACTGTATATAGAAGCCAGGTGCTCGGTGCGGCTGGATAAAATGGCCAACTTGTTCTTTAAAATGTCAATTCAATTATGGCCAAGCATATAATGCACTGGATCAAAAAGCACGAGGCCACTTTATTTACCACCACTAGCACTTTGCATGACAGTTGCCTGTTACGGCATCAAAATAGAAAGGTTCTGCAAATAAAGCACATCAGGGTAGTGTTCACTATAGAAAAGTACTACATTAAGTAAGGTTTCTTGTTGATATGTGTGAGATTCTTTGCTTCTATATTACATTAAAAAAATACATGGTCTTAATGTGTGCTAGTAACTGACTGCGTTTATACATTTTAATGGAAACACCACCACATTGCATTAAGTGTTATTGTATGTGATGAAAATTTCATTTGGCTGTTAATTTTCAAAAACTTTTACACCACTGAATGTGTAGAATTATTTTATTGGTAATATAGATTTCACAACAAATTGTTCTTTTTTGTCAAACAATGAAAATGAGCAGTATGAAGTAAAACTGATGACTGTAGGCTGGTAGGGCAAACAAATACTGAAAGATTATGCAAGATTTCAGGAATACACAAGCATGAAGTGAGGAGAACACATGGTACATATGTTTGTCTCTCTAATTTGGAAACAGATATACTAGATGGTAGACACCTAAAGAATTACATGGCTTTTTAATAACCTAAAGGTATGAATTTAGCAAACAAAGGTACATTCAGCTGACTCGTGAAAAGTCCAAAATATCTGTTGCATACTGAACAATTTGTTCACTCTCGAGTTGAATTTGAGACTTAAATTAGCTATTGTTAGCAATGAGGGTATGTGTCTTATAGTTAAGGTGCTGGAGTATGACAGTTAAATGATTACCAGATCAGTCCCCAATACTATCTTTCTGTGTGAAAATCACTTAACCAGTCAGTCTTCAGGATGTGATAATAGAAAACAATTTGGGTATAACATATTTCTAAAGAACCTTCATGTGTTTTACACTACAGTGTTAAGGTTTTTTATTTTGTCATGCACAATATTCTTCTGAGTTGCATCCTTATCGACAACAGCAAAACTGGTTAAAATTTCATAAACGTTGGACTTAGAAAGATTCACTACCCAAATAACATTTTCTGATGCACAAAATGAATGTGTGTGGCACAGGATTTAGCACATAATACCCGCAGATCTAGGAACCTGTTTGTGATGTTTTCCCAACACACATCCCCCAAAGTGCGTAGGGATGTTCACTCTATTGTCAATCATATCCCAAGGACATACAGTAGGTTATGTTAACTGAAAATATTAAATTAGTTCAGTGTGAGCTGATAAGTCCAGTAATGAACTGGTGGCTCATTGTCTTGAACTGAATCTGTTGCTGCTGTCACTGACTATTGTAATAGATTAAACTGATTTGCAAGGTCACTGGGGGAAGAAAACAAATATTTTAGCACATAACATTTTGAAATCGTGCCTTATTTTTTATACAATCAAGTTTAATCAGAAAATAGAAAACAATTTATTGAGCCAATGTAATAAAAATTGAGCTTTAAGGGGAGCCTCTGGAAGAATCAAATTTAAGGCATGAGCACTCCGATAATATAGCTATAAGGCCATTTCAGAGTTGGCAGTTCACTTAACCTCCACATTTTATGTATTTAGAAGCAAAAACAGAATACCCTGGAAACACATACAGACACCAGATGAGGACTACTGGGACTGAGATTTGTTGCCAGCCATTAACATTACCTACTACACCTCCGTGCCACATATACACAGAATAGTGTATACGCATTTAAAATTAGCAGTGGTATGGTGGCACAGTTGGTTTTATTGCTATCTCATAGCCCTGGGTTTTAATCCTTACCTGGCTAATGGTTGTGTTTGCACGGAGTTTAAACACTCCCTTTACATCTTAATTACTTGAGAGTTTCTTTTAAGTACATCATAAGTGTGCATATTGCCTGTGGTAACTGGAACCCCATCCAGAGTTGGTTCATCCTTTCACAACGGTAATGGATAAAAGAGATTAACCCAATCTTGAAATTAATATGCCAATTATTAAGAAACTAACAAATCTTCAAATACGTTTTTTTTTTTTTTTTTTATTTACAACACCGCCTTTTTTCATATTTTTCTGCTTTGTGTGGTTCTTTTTGCGTTGTAGAGCAACCTGTGATATTACTCGTGGAAGCTGCAGTCTAGGGTTAAATATAGCACAAAACTAAAACGTGACAGTCACAAAAAGCAAAGTGGACGCATCAAGCAGGCTTGTGTGTCAAAATCAATCACCGCATGCAGATCTCGTGATGGTGCAATTACAAGAGACCCAACAACATAAAATATTGAAAGTAAACTACAAAATTATTAGGCCAAAGATAACCGCAGAAACCCACATAGTGTATCGAGTACGAGTTTTTCAAATTGATAGTATGACCTGTATGGCACAGAAAGAACGAACCTATGTACAATTCGAAGCGAGTGGTCAGTAGCAGGGCAAGTTCATGCCATTTTAAGGGGTTTCCGTTATTTACATGTTATGTGTTTTGACTGATTATTTACATGTTAGCGGTTTTGACTGACTGATTACGTTACCGACAACATGACAGCCCCAATATTCTCTGTCTTAAGGACACACGCGCCTTGCATCCGAGGCCCTCGCTCGCACACCGCGGACCGGCCACGCGCAGGCGCCCCTGTTGACGTTTGTGCGCGAGGCAGTGCGATCCTCCTTAATTACGCTGGCAGCTGACATTTGGGAGTGGAAAATGAGGGGTCATGAAGATTGGTGGGTGGGGATAACCCTTTTAGAGAAAAAAAAAAAAAAAAAACTAAAGTGAATCACGTGTTCCTAGATCAAAGGAGATCCGCTTTGTGAAGCTGGAAAGAGGAAAAAAGCAATCGAGAGAGAGAGAGGGAGGGAGAAAGAAAGAAAGAAAGAAAGCGAACGAGCGGGAGGGGGAGCGAGTGAGTAGCGCTGTCTGAGCGCCGACTGACAAGATTGCTGTTGCAATGGAGAACTAATGAAGTCCAGCGCGTGAGCGAGCCCACCTCAACTTTCTCCTTTGGGATTTTACTGTACTTCCACGCTCTCTGTTCCCCCAGAGAAAGACAAGAAACCCTCCTGGACAGTATGCCCCGATCGGCGCCGATCCTGCCGGCGAGATGATGGTGTCTGCGGCGCGGAGGCGAGGGGCGCAGTCGCTGTTGGCGCTGCTGCTACTGGCGGCCGCCGCCGCGGCTCTGGCTAAGGATACCGCCTTCGTGGAAGTGGTCCTGTTCGAATCCAGCCCCAGCGGGGATTACACTACGTACACCACCGGGCTGCAGGGGCGCTTCTCCCGAGCAGGGGCCACCATCAGCGCGGAAGGAGAGATCGTGCAGGTAAGCTCGTACAAGTTCGCTCAACTTTCCTTGCAAATCGCCCGGCAGACCGCCGATAACTGGTCTCAACTTTGTTGTCTGTCTGTGGGCTAGGGTGAGTGGCGCGGGGGGTGATAGATTAGTGGGACAGAGTACTTACAAGATGGCTTCTATCTTACTACAGGAGTACGGGTGGACCTGGCCCTGCTGTTGGACTCTCGCACTGACCCTCGAACAGATGCGCAGGGGTGCGCGGCCCTGGCCTCTAAATGAACGAGTTTCACGAAGTTACACGCGCGCGCCTGTGCACTCACACACGAGAAACACGCGCACTCTTACAACTCTGCGTAGTCTTCACGTGGTGCGCGGCCGCGTGAGCAGCCAACTGTTTATTCTGCGTCATTGGGACCTTGCGGAACTCTGGTCGGACTGTTAACGGCAAGCTGATGCACCCAATATTATGTTGTATCCAATCATGATTTTCCAATTGTGCCTTTTTTTCAGATGAAATCGTGTTGGTAAACTCCTAGGAGCGTGTGTACGCATTAATAAATCCGATTACTCTGCGCACCCCTGATAGGTAGCGTTTCACGTGGGGCAAAGTGTACACCTGGACGGATTTTCAGGTCGATCCGTTTAGTGCATTTCCTAGAGTTTGCTTTTTCGTGGCACCCGTCCTTTGCTTATCTTCTGCATGAGTATCTCGTGTGTGTATTTTGTTTTCCTGACAGCAAACACCTTCGTGCATTTGTGTTTATTTATAGATGCATGATGTTACGTTCAATTTGACGCAGTCCATGCATCGTAGAAGTGATTTGGTCGCAAGTTCATTCCATATTTGCATACTTATGTATTGAACGGCTAATATTATTGTACCTTCCTGTGTGGTATCCGAGTGTTTGTTTTATAATGCCTTGCATTTATGCATTTACAGATCCAAGTGTATTAAGCCGATTGGACTAATCTTGTTAGCAGTATGTGGTAAACATCTGCATTCTTGTCTTGGTGAATTTCATACATTGTTGCTTGTGTGCACATATTTAATTACAGAGGCCACATACTCGTGCGTTCTTTGTTTTATTTGTGCAGCAACTGAACTATACGAAAACTTTGATTTCACATGAGTATTCAGTATTTGATACTGAATGTGTGTGCGCGTTTATAAACCACTTTTTAGCGATAAGCACTTCCCTCTCATTAACATAGATATTGTTTTTGTGTTCTTTACACGTTTCTTTTTGTCACGCAAATTCCTTGCTTACCAAATATTACAATGAGGATGTTGTCTCCCAATAAAGATCTGCGTGCAAGTCTTTTTTCTTCTTTATTTATTTGATTTTCTCCTCACTCTTTTATTGATTATATGTTTGAACTCCACAGCCTCTGAGCTGATTTCGGGTATCTCTGCACTTTTAACAAGGTTAAGCGGGCCCAGGCATTGCGGGTTTGGATAGATTGTTGTTATGTGCTTTTCGATCAGTTGAATTTAAGCTATTTTACTCCCTTCTGGCTACAGTTTAATAAGCATCTTAGCGACCATAAAACGGTCTTCTTGCTGTTCCTTCAAAGGTTTTTAAAATAAATCCGGTTTGTCTAGACGAGCTGGGGAATAATCCTAATTCAAACATCAAAGATGTGCACACGTTGTGCTTAACTCTTCATTCTCCAGGTGCCCACTTCTCCTCCTACTCCCCCCCCCCCCTTTCTCTTCTCACTCTCGCGCTCACTCTCACTCTTTCCCTCCCTCCACCTGCCACCCAAACGCCCGCAAATACCATCGTGTGGCTGGAAAGGAATCGGTGGCTTTGAAAAGAGGGAATTTATTAGGGAAATGTGTGTCCTGAATGATTAAAAGCAGCGCCGGGAGGAACAATCTTTCACAAAAGCATTTGCCTCCAAGATAAAAGTTGAATTGTTAATCGGCAAACGTGCGCTGCATGAAGTTTGGGAGCTTAGGGGTTGAGATTTTCAAGGTCAGCTCGTTATCTGAACACTAGTAAGCGCCTCTGATGGGATCTGCTGCCTAAATAATCCCCTCCCTCTTCAGAGTTAATGTTTGAAGTTAACGCTCCTCACATTTCTCATCCATGGCCTCTTTATTTCCGCCTGAGTTTGTTTTTTTAGTTACGTTTGTGTAAAGGATTACTGTCATTTGAATAAACAATAGATTTTTCCCCCTCTCCTCCTAAGAATCGAATGCCCCGCTTACATCCTTTCATTTGTACGGTCATCATGGAATTTTAGCACTGGAAGCGCTGTATGCCCCACAGATGTCCCGATTCGGTCTGTTCCCTGGCACAATTGTTTCCCAGCCTGGAAAACAGCTCATCATAAGGGCCAGGCGGCTGGCTTCATATGTGCGTGCTCCGATTAAGGAGTCAATATTTAAGAACCCACTCCCTCCCACTCAGTCGTCCCTTTCATTTCTACTTCAGAATGCCGCCTTATCAAGTTCATACCTTTCCATTAAAGGACTTGTCAGGTGAACAATCGCGAGGTAGAAATCTACACGCAGATGGTATTTTAATAGCTCTCTGTGTTTGAATAGTTATTAAAAGACCAGAATTCCTGTTTATTTTTTCAGAGATCTGAGTAAACTCCAGACTTTTCGTTTCACTGCCTTTGGCGCACGCATCCACTGAGTCCATCCATGCAAAAGCCGAGTTTTTAATCTTCCTATTAAACTCTGCGTTCCAATCTAACTTGAACTCAGCTTTTGTCGGGTGGGGGGCGTTGGTTGCAGGGTTCAGATAATGCACGCGTAAATTAAAATAATCCCTCTTGACACCAAAGCTGGATGGGGCTCTCCAGTACAAATGGAAAGTGACGTCCAGATATGTTCTGCTTGCTGGTTCTTTGATCAAAGAGTTATTGACCTTTTTTCCCCGCGGCTAATTACAAAGCTTTGTCATCTGGCCATGCTCCATCGGGGGCGTGTTTTTTCTTTTTCTTTTTTGCTATAGAATGTCTTTGCGCCAATGCTGCCAGATTAGGCTCCGGCTCCCCATGACCCTGAATTGATTTAAGTAGGTTTGAGAATGTAAAAATCACGTACATAAATACCATAAATCCAGAAAGCAATCAGTCACTGATTTCTCTTCCGTACAGCACAATCCATTTTTTTCAGTCCCATTATTTTTTTAAGTTATAGCTTTCTAGGCTATATGCCCACTGCTCTGGAAGTATTTTACAAAACTGATAATTTTAAGGGCCGTTATTGTACCAGGAAAAATCTAATAAGACCAGTTTTCAAGATTACGTGTGCCGGTCAAAGGGATTTAGTATTACCACGAGTCCAAACATTTGGGGGAAAAGCTTCCGCTGTTAACTTCATTAATTCGTTTGGGAGCGTTTGCTATATCCCGATCTGCTTTTCTTCAAACGGAGCAGAAGAGGTGACTTGCTTGTTACTTTCCATGTTCAAGAAGCTTTGAGCTTTTCTGTCGTTCCTTGCTGAATGAACCGGTTCAGTTGTCTGTATGGGGTTTGCATGCCGTCGCTCTATCTGTGTCGTTTTGTCAGGTCACTCCGTTTTCCCCTAACATCTCAAAGATCTGGTAACTGGTCACTTGAACCTGTCAAATTGGACTTAGCGGAGTTCTCCCCACTTTGCGCCCGACGGTCTGCACAGGCGCTATTCTCTTCTGAGTTCACACGAGTAATTCTTGTTAGTGCAAGATTAAAATTTGCATTATGAGTGGCGCTATAAAAAATAAAGTCTGAGTCTTTGATATTAAAAATGTCTTTTGCCTTACACAGTATTGTTGACATGAGTGCTACTTCTTAGTTGCAATAAGAAACTAATGCAACAATTCTGTACGGTATTGGCTGTGTAAGGCACTATGTACACTTCTGATTGTTGTTTCTTTTGAAAGGCTGTCGTACCCGATATTCTGAAAATGAACACTGTTCACTACAGTGGGTAGATAACGATGTCGTGGACACTTGTAATTTGGTTCTTTCGGAATGCAGCGGGTGAAGTTTGCCGTTTATTCAGCAAGCCGCTTACATGCCAGCCTGCGCTACAGCCCTTTTTACTGTACTGCGCCCTGCTGGGATACTCCACTGCCCATTGTGGTTTTCAACGTGTTGTTTGGACAGTTCTGACAGGTAGCGTGAAGTTTCTATATCTGAAGTGCCCAGATGGGGGTTGGAGATATTTGGGGGGCGAGGGGAGGTGATATTGTTTGGTTAACCCCACGTTTGTGGAGGTTTTGTCGGTCTACCATTTAGATCATACGCTCCTTTATTATATTTGCGGTCGTGATTTGTTTTGGTTCTGAAATTTTCCAGGGAAAAGGAAGGTGTATTTTACATCTTCATAGTTTTTTTTTTCTCATTTCGCCTTAGCATGTAAAGCCTACAGGGCAGCCCAGCCAAAATAAATAAATGAATCTAATTCCCAGCTTGCTTCCCAATAGATGAAAGCAGCACGGCGAACGCAGCTTGGCGAGAATGCAAGACTTTTTTTTTTTTTTTTTAAGTATTTCTTCTAAATGTTGCCATCAAGCAGGAGCATGGTGTATTCATTTATTTACTTATTGCTATTATTTTAACCATTTTAGGCGGGATTAAACGGCCAATTCCGTTTAAAAACGGTATTCTGGCATGATGGCATAATATTACTTAGCCAGGAATAGGCTTCTGTAAACACCATTCATGGAGTGCACCATCGGTAAAAAGGAACACAAAACATACCATGCTCAAATAGCAATAAAATAAAATAAAACATTAAGTAAAACAAACGTTTACAGTGCCTTATATGCACAAAATTAATGGAACATGTGATGAAGCATGTAACTTTGTGCATTTGGCTGACATCTTTATCCAAGGCCACTTTAGAAAGATCAGGAATTTAGCAACTATTTATTTATTTGTTTGTTTGTTTGTTTGTTTGTTTTTAATTCAAAACAAGTCGCCTTAAGATGCTTGATCCTGGTTACAGAGTGAGGCATGAATGAGAAATGAAGGGTAAGCCTAGTGACTTAGGGTCCAGTGCCTTAGAAACTACGTTATACTGCCAAAGATTTTGATTAAACAGAACCTATTACTGTGAAAATTATTACAGGGCTCTTTAACCTACAAATCGGTTTAGTAATACTAAGTAAGCAGAAATTCTCATTCAAAGATTAGCTGGTTAACAAGATCCCTCAATGATTAAAAAGTAATACAAAGTCCATAAAGAAATTAATGACACTGATAGTAAAGAGAAGTTTAGTGGGATAATTTGAAGCATTCTTGGAAGTTGTCTTCTGTGAGGTCTGTTGGTACATAAGCTGGGATGTTTTCAGTCCATCTATTTGATTCCATGACAGACTTCATAGACAAAATCAGATAACAATGCAAGAAAAGTGAATCCCTGATTAAGACTGTAAAAAAATGAAAAAGGTAGTATTTTATATAGATACTTTCATCTTGTTCTTCGGGGTGATATATTAATGAGAGAGTCAAAAAGTGAGGCACGTGAAAATAACCAAATAAATTAAATACACATCAAGACATAAAGGTAAAAGCTGTTTATTGTATACTGAGACTTTCTTGTTAAACCTCAAAACAAGCAACAGTATTAATTAAATAATAATACAATAAGAGGTAACATTTATTACATGTGCAAATAACTATTAATCAAGCCTAACAATCATTTTATATAGTGTCCAACCTGTTGAATGTTTTCATAAGGTGCTTATAAGGGGGGGGGGGGGGTTACAGGAGCCTGTTCTAGAGGTAGGAGATACAAAGCAGTAACTACCCATGCACTAGATTGACAGGTCATTGCTGAGTACACTTGTTCATACAGTGAGAATTTGAATGACTGTATGCTGAACCCATTCTGAATGTGGTCAGAGTCCTTTTATATAGTACTGTATACCATAAGTGACTGCTTGGTGCAGGCATATATTTTAGTGACTGAGTTCGAGTTTGATCCCAGTTTTTTCAAGTGATGAGACAGCAACACTGACTACTACAGTATCTCGTTACTTTTAAAGTATTTTTGAATTTTAAAAGGTTTGCCATAGAACAATGAGGTGCCACCACTACTACTGTAATGTTATTGTTCTCGATTAAATGCATTGCATGAACAAACAATATGGTAACTTACAAAAACTTACAAAATGACAGAAGGGCAAAACTGTTTTGCATAGCACCTTTTCTACAAAATTTTACAGGGTGCTTTGTTAATGAAATATTGATATAGTTCTTGATAAAAACCTATCGCATAATAATATGCTAACCTACCATAAAGGTAAAACTGTTTCTTTTACACGGCACATTTCATGGTTGTATGATCTAGTGTACTGTAATATATAAGGTATAACTGTGTATTTTACATGGCACCTTTCATGGTATGGGAGTCCAATCCAGGACTGATTACACATACTTTCTTTTGCTTGTTGCTGTTGACTAGGTTTTGGAACTCTATGGCCCTATGATGGAATGAGCTGGATAAGAAAATTGAATTGATGTATAGGCCTTCATGATATACACCAATATCAAGGTGCTTTAGCAATCCATAACTAATGCTTTTACAAAATTAATAAAACATAGGTGAAAAAAGCCACTTGATTTTATATAGTGCTTTTTTATATGAAACTTTTAGAACAAATTGAATTATACATTACTAGAATTAAACTTGTCAATTCCAGGCATTCTGAACACATCCTAGGAAATAAACAGTATTTCATATTGATTTTTTCTTAGTGAAACTCAGAAAAGATACAATGCGCAAGATACAATGCAAAACAAGAAACAAAGGCACTAGAGTCAAAAATGTACTGCATATAATAACATTGAACAGCATGAAATATATATATAAGAAATAAAGATCATTATTTTATATCGATCTCTTTCATAGAGCTCATAATCTCAAAATGAGAGCTAATGTGTATGCAACATTTCCTGTCTCATGATTAGTTCATCCTAATGCTTACTAGGCCATCTGAAGTGCAATGGCACTTCATATAATATGGTGCACGTATTTACTGGCCATAGTACTGTCATGTGTACAGTGCAGTCAGACAAAAAACTTTCAAGGACAAGCATGCCACTTCCCTGTTTTTTTCAAGATTAACTTGCTCAGTACTAGTTTTCTAATAATGGGACCTGGCTTGGATTGCCTGCTTATGGATACTGTAGAGGATGGTGTAGTGGTTAGCCCTTCTGCCTTGCAGCCTTTTGGGACTGGGCATTCATTACACATTTTGCATGCACGTAATGTGATTTTAAATTAATGTATGAGTTAGTGTGTCCTGCAATGGATTGATTGATAGTATCAACAACTGCCTGGTACTCAGCATTGCCAAAATGGACCCCAGCACCTATTTGATCCTGTATTAAACATGGATGACAGCACATTAGCTTGTGTCCATTTTCTACTGAAGTGTAAACCAAACAAGGTGTTTCACCTGAAACTCCATCACGGCCTTCTCTCCCAAGGTCTATTTTTGTGCATTTGAGTCTTGACTTGAACTTTGGGTGGGGGGTTGTAATGCTCTGTCAGCTTGATTTGTACTTTGACTAATAGCATCTAGGAGGAGACTAACATCCTCAGAGAGTAAGCAGAAGATTGTTTGCTGGTAACATCTCTAAGAAATTGGTGTTTTCATGATAAAAACAGACAGTTAGTGTTGGAGTTTCTCAGTCAGTTGTTGTGATTCTTGTGTGGGATCCAAGGATGGGCTGCACACTTTTTTGCTCACTTGTTACACTTTTTTCCCTCTCAAAATCAATCTATAATTAACATTAGATATGTTTCACTGAGCAACATTGTTTTTGCATTTGATTCTAGATGTCCATGAGATTTATTTTTTACCAAGCTGGTTTTAAAAGGGATTTCATAAAATAGGAAAGCAGTTATTGGGGTCACTTTTCCTATTTTGGAATAAAGGATACAGTAGGCCTGTTTATTTCAGTGTGTTTACTGAAATTTGTGTATTACAAATTGCCCATTGTTGTCAATATTTGTATATCAGAAAAAAGTGTTTCTGATGAAATTTGCTGGCATGGAAGAAATCTGTGTAAAGCATAGCTGGGCCTTTCCCACAGTTTGCCTGCAGTTTGGAAGCAAAAAAACTGATAGTAAATTGTCAACTAACAATGGCAAATATTTTTGTAAAGTTTTGTATTGAAGTAATTGTATTAAAAATAATATGTAGGCCGAAATCCTATTTCGTAAATGTGGTTATGAATAGTTTATAGGATGTGCATATATGAGAATAGATTGATGTGTTTATAGGTTTGATTTGATGAGTGTGACCTGTGATGGAACTGGCAAAGGCATTCAGGGCTGCTTACTACCCTGCATCTGTTGCATGGTAGGGACAGACCTAGAAAACATCTTTGTGTGTAATATATCCATCTATTCATTTTTCTAGCCTGCTCCCGCAGTTAATAGATCCTTAGAATTTAAAAAAAACTGGATAAGCACCAACTCTAAGGCTCAACTGTGTGTGTGTGTGTGTGTGTGTGTTTTTTTTACCTGACCAAATACAAACTTCTCTGTCTGACTATTGGAGCCACCCTGTCCCAAATATTGACTCTGTGTGTTAGTACCATGAAGAGGCATTTAAACCATATCCTGGGGTTAATTCTGGAATAAATATTTTTTGCTTGGCTTTTCTCAAAGTTTTTTAGGGCAATCATGAGTCTGATCCTTACCCTGTACTGGGTCTGTGGGATTCCTTCACTGTCATGTCTACTATAATCTCCCTCTCACTCTGAGTCTTGACTCGGCCTTCTTGAGGTACCCTTAAAAGGCTGTATAATTCATATCGCTAAGCGGTTGTTCTAATGTGTGCTGACATGCCAAACATATATTAATCCAAAAAGTGATGAATATGATGTATAGACCATATTTTAGTTCCTTTTTTAGAGGGCCAATTCTGTGTGTTTGCATTGAAGAACTTTTTGTTTTTTTGTCAGTTTATATTGGCTACCTGTTGTCACTTTTCAGAAAACTGGCTAACAGGTCAGGGATATCCCAGCCAACCTTCACTCTACCTTGCCTGCTGTGGTGTAAACCATTAGCCAACTGACCAAGGCGCTACATCCAGTTTTCGTATGGTGTGGGTGCATGTACACAAAACATAACACGTTTTTATCAACATTAAAAGGCAATTTCACAGCAGTGTCCAGTTTTCCTAACATAAGTGGAGCAATTTACTGCACTCATATTGCAATAAGGGTACCTAGTGAAAATGTAGCTGCTTTTATTAAGCATAAGCAGTGACGTTCCAGTAACACATACTGTAGATAACACAGGTCTTTTAATTTCACTCTCAAAACCCCAGTGTATCATACTAAAACTGACACTCAGCCTGTACTCAGTGTTGTAGTGCTTCATGGAGGACAATCTGCTCCCCCAGGCTTAGATTAAATAAACCTGGTATGTTTTTCACTTTCTCTTAGCCGTTACCATTTTGGATTAGGAATACTTAACCTGTATCACTATTCAGGGCTTGAATTTCAATGCATGATTTTGGGAATCATACCTGTTATTTAAAAATCCTGCATTGTTTAACTTAATACACATCTGTACTCTACTAAGCAAAAATGCTTTTTTATTGCCATTTTTATAGCATTATGGAGTTCGCTTAGAAATAACAATACCGGATTTGTCCATATTTTGAGCACAATCCTATAAAATTGTAATGACATGCAAAAGATGATAAATTGCTTTTTAATACAGCTGCTGTGTTCAGAGCCTTAATAAAGGAATTAATGCTGCACCTTCATACCCTGAATGTAATGAACAAGGATATTGTTTCTTGTCCATTCATCCATTCATTTTCAGATTAGACATACAGTATCCAGTTCACTTGTGCTTGCACATATTTACACATTCTCCAAAAGAGTCATCAGATCTAACATGCAGATTTAGGGATGTGACAGGAAGACCAGAGTGTCAGCTGTAGCAAGATAAAATGGAGCAAAGTTTCAAACGAAGGACTATCACTGTACATAAAGTGATGTGAAGAGGTGCTCCATATGTTAACTCCTTGTAGTGCTTTAGAACTTCTAAATTGGCTAGTCATTTTATGTACCTCTGCTTCTAATGCAGTGAAGCCTGAGGAAAATGTCTAATGATACAGTATGTAACACATCCACAGAAATGCAAGACTGTGAAAACGCACAGTTAGCAGGGAAGCTAAAGCAACATAGTTTATTGCTAAATTCCGTGGGCTTTTGAAGCCAAAGAAATGCTCACCAGTACAAAGACAGAACTTGGGCAAATGTAGTGAAAGGAATATGACACACATTTAAATGGTATGAGGCCTTCAGTTAGAAGCTATTAATGTAGTTATGGCTGATCTAGTTCAATGGCAAGTTGTGGATTAGGCATAAAAATATCAAAGTCTGACCACTTATGTAAAGTGTCTTCTGAACAATAGAACAAACACAGATTGACAGGATTATGAAATTAATTAATTTAAACTTAAATTGACAAACGTGATTTCACAAAGGTAGTTTTAAAGTTAGGTTAAATGTTAAAAATTAAGAAAGAGATAGAAAATGGTAGAGTTAAATCACCAGGGATTTGTTAACTTTGAAACTTGAATAAATTTGACTTGTCTGTTAAATGTAACTGTTCACTAAGTGTCAGTTTGTGACAACAGATCACCCAACTTGACAAAGTGATTTTTTTACATAACCTTATTTGAAAAGTGTGCTTTAAATAGTGTGGGTAAACAAAAATGTCCCAAATTACCTTAATTTTGACAATTCATGTTTAATGGATATATATATATACACACTTTTAATTTTTAAATGTTAATTTTAAGCAGTATTTATTTTTCAGGTATTGGAAATAAAATGTCAATAAATTTAGTATGTGCAAACAGTTGGATAAGTCAGCCCAGATGGTAGCAGGCCCAGGAACGAAACCTGTAGATGTGCCAACAGGTGTGAATGATAATCTGAATCCAAATTAGAGTAGAGTCCAGAATAGTTAAAGATGAAATAAACTAAAAGAGAGTATGGTTTTTTTTTTTTTTTTTTTTTTTTTTTAAATATATATTTATATAATATATAAATGATGGCAACACTCAGATTTTCAGTTCTTTTCTGCTGGCTATGTTTGTTAACCTAAGCAGTATTTTTTCAGGTAAGGAAGCAATAGGTGCTGCAGATGCTTGTGGCGATTCATTCTCCTGCTTTAAAAAGTTAAAAATCTGTATGCAATGGTGTGATGTTTGCCTCTAATTGGTTGCATCTGTGTTTCAGTTTGCCAAGTTACCATTAAGATAAAGATTTTGCTTTTCTTCACATACCCTATTTTGTTTAATACGTTAAAAGCCAACCAAGTTGTGCTGTTCATATCCAGTCTTGGCGTTAGTTTAAGCCATTTGGGTTATGAGAATGTTTTTGAACACTTAATACACTTTGTATGCAATGGGCAATGCAAGTCTGCAACATTATAACCTTCTAGTTGAATGTCTCATATTCAACACCTGAGGACCTGTTTGTTTCTCAGACTATAGATTCTGATGTCTTTCTTCACTTATGCAGTTGTGCTCCTGGATATTTCCCCTCTATACTGCTTAGATAAAGTTTACCATTTTCCCTCAAAAGACAGCAATAGACGGCTTTCTGTGAAACCTTCAGACTTGTGGCAATCTGTCACATGGAATAGCTTTCATTCTGCCAAAATAAAAACACCAGTAGACTTACTTGTTTCTTGAGAAAGCTGTTTCATTTAGGAATGCCAGCACCTTGCAACCCAAGTGAACAGAATAGCAGGTTTCAGAGATGCTAATGGAATTGCAGAGGTTTCTGTAATAACCAACTAGCATGGAAACATGACCGATTCATCATAGGTTAAGGAGTTTATTATTAGGATACTGAAGGAATGGCTGCTGAAAATAGGGCTTTGCAGCCATATGTGAGCAATAAATTAAAAATGAGTAATTAAAGGCTGTAATAGCCATAAAAACACCAGTAATGCCTTGCCTATATTTTAAATCAATATAATGGTATTTTGATAAGAAAAGGTATACAGAACATTTCTGGTGACCCCAAACTTTTGAATGGTAGTGTATGTTGTGGTTTTCTGGTAGCACGATGTCCACTTTGACAGTTATGATGGTAATTACGATGATAAGAGATGAGGACATTATTAGGTATAATCCCCCACAGCACTTAGAATGTGCTGTGCACAGCCTCATTAGCATAAAATTGAAAAGAGTGGTGGGTAGGGAATGGAAAGGTTATGTTTTCTGTGTTGTGCATTTTTCTGTGCAGCATGTCATATTTTTAACACAGTACTCCACCGAAATGAAATGAATGGCAGCCATAAAATAGCTGTGGACAATGTACGGTATGCGACTGCAAGGCCTAAATTGTGCTTATGCCTTACTTTGTTTATTACAGAGGTGTGAGATTATGAATCTTGCAGTGTCTTTTTGTACAGAGGCTTAGAATCTGGAGCATAGATTTATTTAACATTTTTATGTCACTGAAAAATTTATTTTTTTCATTATTGTTGCATTTTTAGATAATAATAAATAAAGCTCCAATCACCAATTCTGAAACTATATAAACAGAACATACTTGTGCAAAGAATAACATCATTGATTTAAGAAATGTCAATATTATTTGATTCCAGATAATTTCATACAATAACACACTTGCTTAGCAGTGTGCATCATTTATATTTTCTATTGGATGCTTACAATTGACCTGATTTAAAAAAAAATTGTAAATGAGACTTAACTTCCAATACAATTGATGTTTATGAATTTGGTTATCTATGCAGAGCCATGGGCCTGATTTATGTGAACATGGGCAAACAATTTTTGTTTCAGTTTAAGCACTGACAGTAAAAAAAATCACCTCCTCTGGATACAATCTTCTTATATAATACGCTACCATGGCTGTTCATTTGTCTGTCCAGGATTTTAAATCACCTGTAGCTCGCAAACTGTTTCACCTACTGACTTGAAATTTGGTACACATATACAACGTGACATCTACTATCCGCTTTCAAGGTGATAATTTTTATTACTTTATTTTTATTTTATTTTATTGTAGAATCAACTCTTGGCAGCGCGCAGCAGGGCGGCCGTGCGGCGCATGCGTATGGGCGCTGTTCTCATTCCCTACCACCTTCGCTAATCATTCTTGAGGCAGATTGAAGACTTAAGTGCCAGCTTAAGTGAAAAATTAAAGAAAACGTACTAAGTAATTGCAATACAAAAACTAACTTAATCAGTTTTAACGCAAAAAGATGCAGATGAAAGAAGAGAAGTAGTGGGCCGCTAGGGTGGAGAAAAGAAGAGCAAGCGCATCAACCTCTGAGCAAACAAATGCTAAACAGAGACAGAAAGAGAATGAAAACTAGGAATGCTCAAGTCAAGTGTATTCCCTGCACGTTATCATTTAGTACGCCGTTACTGGTAACCATATATTTCTCTATGTAATCTATTTACAGTAAGTACATGTTACAGTGGTGAGTGTATGTGTAATATTGAATTTGTTTGTACGTGTCTGTGTTTTTTTTTTTTCTAAATAAAACTGAAATGAACAAGTTTTAATTTCATATTGGATTGATAATCAAAATAAGTATTAAGGTTCACCAGGACATCATGGTGTTGAATTTTGCCCATTGTCATTTTCATCCTCTTGCTTAGTACAGTCAACCAGTATCTGTTTCACAGGTCTTTTCAAAGGGCACAGTAGTGTGACTAGAAGTGGGTGGAGAAGTGGGAAGGGTTCATCAGTGGGGTCACATATATTCTTCCGGGTTGGCAACTTTAGAACTGTAAAGTAAGTAAACTTGCATGCCACCTCTGTGACCTTTCCTAAAGCCCTCTCCTATGATCTGTTACTCTTAATCCTGATAGGTTCATTCAGGTAATAACAATCCTGATCTTGTATATCCATCCACCCACTCACTGAACATGCTTAATCCTCCCCTACTCACCTTGTTTTGTCCACTTTTTTTTTTTTTTTTTTTTTGTCTGTGTCTTCCCCTGTGCTTATGTTGGCTTGAGAAGTATTAATGAGGTTTCATTGCAGATTCCTTGGCAATGCAAAGCATAAACACCACTTTCATGAGAAATATTAATAACCATTCATATGCCGAATAGCCTGTGGATTTAGTTCATAGATACTGAAGAAAATGTAAAAGTATGAGATGTGGTAAACGTGGCAGTCAACATTTCTGAAAGCTGGCATTTGTACTGGAGATTGCCAAAAGTTTTTTGAGTCCTTATTGTTTGGCAGCATACTTGTGATTGGTCATCCCCTTCTCGCCATCCTTCTCTACTATTCTCAGCCCTATTCCCATTACAGTCTATTATGATCAGTATTTTTGTCCCTTTAAGTTAAAGGTTGGAAATGTCCTTTTTACGTATCTTAATTAAATAAAAACTAGTTTAATGATTGCTAAAAACTGGACTGTTGGATTTCTGTACCACCCAGCTTGTCTGTCTTGCCCTACCCAGCAGCTAATTTAAACTGGGGTGTGGCCACGGGTCACTTGGGGTTGCCTGAAGGTGGACAGATGAAAGATCCCTCTTAAGCTTTTGAAATGTGTAACCAGAGGCGAATCTGGGTGTGGCTGCACACAGTTTTTGAACAGCCTGATGAAAGATGGGCAATAAAGGATTGAAGCTGTGAGAGGGCAGAAGGCAGAGAATGGGCTGTGGCATTGGTGACAGCCATGCCTCAGAGGTGCTTGGCTGTTCCAGTGACCTTCCCAGAATTAGAACTGTCAATTTGAATAAGATAATAATAATAATTATAATAAAAGTTGTTGACTTTAAACTTTCACGAGTTCTGATGTGGAATAGCAAATTTTGAAATGCCATGTGCAGCTGCTTACCTATCTATCTATCTATCTGATTGTTTGTTTCTATATTCTAGAATGGCTCCCTGTTTAATGTATAATAGAAGCTCTCATTATGATCATGACAGAATTAAAAATGAGGTCACTGCTTTTGAGATGTATCTGGCCTCATTTTCTTTATACAACATCAGTTAACATTCTATCATAAAATCCATCCATTTGTCAATTTTTGTATCCTGTTTTTTTCATGACTGTTATGTGGGAAGCTGCTCCTATCCTGTAGGTAACCCAAGACTGGGTATTAATACTTTGCACACAAATCCGCAGTCAGTTGTACTGTACAAATTTAGAGTCCCAAGTATCCCTTTTCTTGCATGTCTATGCAAACTCCTGTCAGACTAAAATGTAATAGTTTCACGGCAGGCCATCAGTGTGATAGCTTCCTTCATGATCTACTGAAGATATAACTGCCAGACAATATGCCACAATACATGGCTTCTGTAGCAGGAGTGTCCAGTGCTGACAGAATGGGTCTTTAAATTAGATTTTTAATTTGAGACTATTAGGACATCTCACAAATTAAATGAAAGACCAAGTGTATGCAGGCAGAATGATAGCCCACCTGAGAACTAAACTCAATTACATGGAGATGTGAAAGAACAGCGCTAACTCTTCTGGTAACGTGACTCCCTGTCAGTTAGTGAAACTGCATTTTCAGTAAAACAGTTTGGAGTGCCAGTCATACCTGAGCACTAATAATATATAGTCATCAATGGAGTTGACTATATATTTTGTAGAAGAGTTTGTAGAAACTCTTCTAGGAGGCGCATTCAGTGTTTGTATGCAAAATAAAACTAAAGTTATTATTTCAATACAGGATCACTTGGTTCAGGTCTTCACCTGGCACAGGCTATAAGTAAAACTGCATGGCTTGCCAGCCCATTGCATGGGCAATCACATTCATAGAGGGCTAAGTTGCTGTTGCCATTCAGCATGTCTTTCACATGTGGGAGGTAATCCAAGCAAGATTTACATTCTTCTGGGCAGGCAATGGATTTCTGGTTTGTGCTGTTGAAAAATGATATTCCAAATAAATTGGTAATTTGTATACCTCTGTTTGTAGTAAGTGCTATCACAAGGCTTTAAGAAAAATCAATCATGTTCCCTTTTATACAGAGCATTTGTATATGAAATCCAATTAAAGAGCAATTTGCATCATTAAGCTAAATAAGGTTTTTGACTGATAAAAAATGCACTCTGTTGTCATTAATGAAACTGATCACATGCATGATCAGTTGAAATTCTGGCTGAACTGTCAATGTTATTTACTTTTGGTGTGTGGCTGGGATATGGAAAAGAGGGTACTGTATGGACTGAGTGGGATTGTGCAAACTGTGGGGGACTGACAGAGTAGCTCCCACTGGATTTAAGATTCTAAGGACCCTGTGGGTGCTATCAGTTTAACTGAGGCAGTGCAAACTACTGCATGTTTCGTTAATTTACCAGAAAGTTATAATCCCCTTAAATCAGTGATTCAGCTCAATTTTTTTCTTTTTCCATCATCCTTCTGAGCCAAAGCCTGCCTTTCAACTCGTACCTGGAAGAGAAGCAAGTTGAAGCTGGTAGTGCTAGAGGCTGCTTTCACAATGTGTGACAGCATTTTTAATTTAACAGGACAAGCTTTGATGTTTCTCAAATATTTATAGGCATCTCTCGCCTTCTGCTTTTTTTTTTTTTTTTTAAATAATAAAAAAGAGAGAGCAGAGGGTCTCTGCTCACGCAAAGACAGATTTAGAATCGGGGGG
>JANRMT010062839.1:3791257-3811854 GCA_026402145.1 Polypterus bichir lapradei | reverse complement strand
TCTTTTAACTTGTATTGATTTATTGTCAGGTTAACTTAAAATAAAGCCAGCATCTTTTTGGCATGCTCTTCATAAGCCTGCTCTGGGCGAACAACTGTTTGCATCCCTTAACCCTTTCAGCCATTTGCAGTTGTGCGGACATGTGACCAGTTAGAATTAAAGCAGACAATAATTGTAGATGTTAAATTCAGAAAGTTTTCTCCTGCTTTCTTTATTTCTGTGCATCTGTTCTGTATCAACTGATGCTGGTGATAGTATAAAGTTTGCTTGTCTCTCTTCATTGTTCAGTGTGGTAACGAATCAAATGATTATTAAAAATCTGTGTTTTCAGTTTAGATTATTGTATATGCTGCTGTTCCTTAAAAGTCTGCAGAACCTGTATATTTTTACCAATCCATTTCTCTGAATTATTGAAGATAAGACAGCTTTTTGTACATAGTGGCACCTGTATCCTGAAAGCATGTTGTTGTGTAACAACAAGCTCTTCACATTGTGAATATTTTGTTAATTTAAAGCTATTCCTGAGTATTAACTTTAGAAACTGAGCCAAAGTCAGAGTGGCTATTATTAACAAATTGAGCTGTTAATTCTACCTTTAAAGCTGCCCAACATCCAATTAGCCTCCTCTCATTGCAATCTAAAATGAAGAAAAATAATTCCAATCTACACTGACCTTTGGTGGCCTTTGTAAAGAGTTAAATTAGTTGAATTCTGGTTTTAAGAAAAAAAAATAGTTTGGCTCACTCAACACTTAGCTTCCAAATTTACCTTAGTATACTATCTTTTATTTATTTATTTTTTTGTTCTTTATTTCTTGTGTTAGGAATTTGTTAGTATTCACATACGCCTTGGGGTCAGAGTGCAGGGTCAGCCATTTTACAGTGCTCCTGGAGCAATTGCAGGTGAAAGGCCTTGCTCAAAGGCACAGCAGAGTAGGATCACTTTTGGCAGTAAAAGGAATTTGAACCGATTCTTGGACAGATCCTTGGCCTCAGAGCCACGACTTGCACCCTAATTTTTATTTTTATTTTTTTTATTTGGTGTAATTTTCAATAGACCCTCATGCTTTTTCATTTTTGTTTTTTTGCTCATGTATCATGTAGCCTCTGAATGAACTTACCTTCTGAAAGTTACAAGGGAAAAACAATCAAAATTCGCCAAAGAACACTGAAAATTTTTTATAAAGGAGGATGCACCCAATATTTCACTAATCTGGTAGTAAGTTAGTGCCTAAGCATTAGTAAATTGGTGTTATTAAAAACTATGGAGCAACCAATCACATTTTCAGTGTTTAGAATATTAGAGACCTTTTAATATGCTTGTTGTTGTTGTTGTTGTGTTTTTGTTTTTTTTTTAATTAGAATCTTTTCAATCTTTAAATCTTTACCATTTCTAATGTCTTCTCTAAAGCAAGCTCTATTTCACATGCAAGTGATACTAAGCCAAGCCACACAGAAAGGACAGTTTTTGTCTGTGAATAGTTAGTCTAGCAGCCTTTGTTTGGTTTATCTGTCTGTCTACCTGTTCATCCTAGAGACTGACTAAGTTACATACCTCAGACCAGCTTGAGGTTCTGGGTGAACATTATAAAACAGTTTGTGAAATATAATTGAAACAAATTCTTAAAATTTTTGATGAGAATACATCACAAAAGAGACGGTCCTGTTTCTGGTTTCTTAAATGAAACGGACGTTAAAGGTATCAGCACTTAGAAGAGAATCAAGTGTTTTTACGAAACGTAATGAGTGAAGACTTTCGGTCTGTTCAGTTGGTAAGCTATGATTAGTGAATTTAGTTACCGAGTTTGACTCTTCATGCAGAGGCCATGGAAGGACAGCTGAATTTCACCTTGCAGTGAACACATTCTCATAAAAGCTTCAGGAGGAAAGCTTAATATAAATATTTATTTATTAGTTCCAATTTTAGTATTATAATCATGCATTTGCACCCCTGTGTCATCCTGTTAAGTGTTGAAGGGCCTGCAGCCTATTACATTATATTATAGAAAACGTGTGTGGCTCGGACATCAGTCTTATGTCACATTGACTGAAATGGTTTGTTATTGCACTCTTTGTTTCCACTATATCAGAACAACAAAACATTTAGTAAGAATAAAAAGGGAAAGCAGAAAAGAAAAAAGGTATAGATGCTACATTGAACCCAGAGAAATGGTTAAATCTGCTCTTGAGAAAACTAGCCAGTATATTGGTCTCCTTTACACCCATCACCATGCCATACAAAAATAATTTTCCTTTGAAGCACTCCGACACTCGGGGGCTGGGGCCAAAATGTGCAGATCTGAACGTTCCTTTCACCGGATCCTGGACTTGGCCAACATTGTCAGGATTCCATACTAAACAAATATTATTTTGAAACAACACCACTTTGGTTTCTCAGCCTGACAGTGAAGTATTTCTATGTAGAGGAGAAATTAAGACACATTTTGCCGCTGAAAGTGAACCTAAAATTGGGGAAGCATGGAATTACAGTGCAACGGGATAGACTGAGTAGATTCAAAGTTGTGAAACTTCATTAGCATTTAACAGATGGTATTAAAAATCTCTATTATTAATTTAATAGTATCTGTATATATGCGTTTGTATGCATCTGAAAATGTCTGAGTTTATGTATTGTGTGTGTGTTTGTGTATGTGCCTATCTTGGCAGCACTGAGTGAAAAGCAGGAATCCGCTAGTGCCAAGTTGCCAGTCCTTCACAGGACCACGCACACACATACATCCACACTTGCACAGTGGCCAGTTTATAATTGCCAGGTAACCTAACCTGTTTGTCTTTTGGGGATGAGAAAGGAAGCCATATACAATAATGGAGGAAAACCATGACAGACCTGGGGAGTAAAAGGAAATTCCACATGGGCAGTATCAGAGTGTAGAATTAAAAACAAGAAACTAGGTTCATGAGATGGCAGCTTTAGTCACTAGGCAACCATGCAAACTTTGTGTATGTATGTGCATTTATATAATTACAACAATAACCCTATGTATGCCTATATATACAGTTATGTGGCTATATATATATATATATGTTGTAAAGACAAGCAAAATAAAGGCTGGGAACCTCTGGGGTAAATTTTAACTAAAAACAAAATGTATGGCTCCACCATGTGGTATATTGCTGTCTAGGCTTGATAGGGTGCACTTCTGGGGCCTCCTCCAAAGGTTGGTCCTTGAATAAACCCTAACTTTTGGGTTTGCCTGTTTCATATAAGCTGGTGGGGGAGAAGGAGTTGGACTTCTGGGGTCATTCCAGAAGGGATGTTACTGATCCTCCTACACCACCTCTTCTGTTCTACAGAAGGAAAAGAGAGAACACGTGAGCAACCCAGTTAATCCTTCCCTCTCAAACTATGTTTCTTACTTTGTGTATCTCTGAAGACACTCCCCTATCACACATGCTGGACTCTCTTTATATTTAAAATAGTGAGGTAGACTCCATAGTTGAGGGTTACCCAAGGTCCTTGTGGCTGCATATATTCCTTCTTATTAATTATGTACTTAAAAAAAAATTCTTCCCTTAATTGGACTTTTTGCTTACCATAATTTAGTCTTCTTATATTCTCATTCTCATTCTGCAGAACCCAAAAGTGACCTAAGTATGGGATAACATTTTGAGAGGTGGATATTGCTATAGAATTTACCCAAGATTTTTTTTTTTATATATTTAAACACTAATTCATTTTCATTCATAAGAAAGTCTTTCTTTTAAGTCACCTTCAAATTAATGTTTTTATAATAAAGAGGGTATTGAATTATGTGAATCTCTGTCTTTGGCCCTTGTTCTAGGAATAGACTTCCTCATATTGCTACCATTGGTGAGATAAATGGAAATGAAACCAGATGATCAGTTATTTTGCTTTAAATATGACAAAGGACATAGCTCCCAAAACAGGGGTAGGGCATTCTTTGTAATGAAGCAGCTATTTAAATAATTTCAGTTCTTGAAAGAGCAGCCAAGCCTGTCAATCTAAGTAAATATATTTAATCAAATCGTTGCACGTAACAGGACTTTGGTGCTCAATAAAGTACTATTATTATTTTGTCATTTATAGTACTGAGTACTGGTCTGTATGTTGCTGATGGAGCTCTCAACATGTTTTACCTGCTGCTCTTGCTCTTTTTAGGTTGCACCACCTGAAGCACCCTAACCATATTCTTCCTACCTAAATTATTTTTATTAAATAAAACTTTTAAAAACAAGCTGTTGTCCCATTTATGGCTACTTACTGCCTTACTCTCCATGTTGCAGGTTCTCCATGATGCCTTAATGGAAAACTATATTTTAAAAATGAATGGATTAAAAATAATGCATTAATTAAAAAATGTTTTTATGTTAATTGCCTTATGTTGCTTCCCTTGTGTTGCTTCAAAGTTGATTATTAATTGTAACCTGGCCTAGTGCGTGTTTGGATGGGTTCTGAATTCCCCCCAGTGTTTCTGGTATAGGTTCTGCTGTGACTATAAATTGGACTAAGCAGGTTTGAATATATTATGTTTTTAATTTAGCCCTACTAAACATTTTATAGTTTATTTAATATATCATTGAATTATTTTCATTGGCCACTAATCTAAACTGTTTTCCAGTGAGTCAAATAGCACAAGATTTTTCAACCTTACACTAAAATTGTATGAGAATATTTTTGAATATTTGCAAAATGTAAATGTTCACTGAACATGTTCAACAAATGTATAACCTACAATTAAGTTCTGTCTCAGTTACCAAATTGTTAATGTGAAAAGATTAGTCTATTAATAGGTCAGTGAAGCATACCATTTATAAAGTATATCAAAGTAAATCAAACGACATGTGAGAACAGTAGGAAAACCTTTTATTTTATTAAATTTTAAACCAATTTTATAATAAAAGCAACAAATTCTTAGTATGTATTAACCTCTTATTGCAACAAATATACTGTCAGTTTACTGCATATAAAACTAATGTCTTGCATTTACATATTTGTGGTCACACTTTGGTTTAAACTTTCATTATTAAGTCTTAAAAATTTTTTTATCAACAATAATAATTCATTATTAAAATAAGACAATTGGCATATATTATTGCTATTTTCATTGTTTTATATCTTGTTAAAATGGTTTGTACTATAACATGCAAACTGTTAAATACTTAGAGTGGATGCCTAAACAAAACTCAGATTGCACCTGACAAAACATTTCAATAAAGAAAAGGTGGATGAAAGGTTGCTTGTTTTGAAAAATACATTAAGTTATATCTACTTGTGCACCAGGCTGTTTCAATGCTGCATTCTTAGGCTTGTCAAACCTCTTTTTTATTTTTTGTGATGTGGAAGAAATAACTTTCTTTGTGTCAGGTTGGATAAATTTGAGAAAAGACTTAGTAATTTGGACTGACAACATTGCCTTAGTCATCTGCTTTGGAAAATCCAAATATTCCATTGGGAAATTTTCAAGTGAATGCCATTTTAATTTGTTTGTGATAATGTAAAGGCAATTTGTGATGTCACCTTAATCTTGTATCTGCCCTTTCTCCCCGTGGTACTTGAGCACAATGTGCATAGGCAGTTACAACGAAGATGTCTAAAAATGTTTTGCTGCATTCAAAAGCCATGACATAGTTGGTAAATATGAGCTTCCTTTAATCAAATTAACATGTGATTATCCTTTCATATGGAAGGTCCCAGTGGGACAATTCAAAGGAAAAAAAATGTTATCTGAATTAGCCCAGTTCTGACTTTAATGGTGACCTCTCACCTCAATCAATTAAATCTGTTATAAACAATAATAACCATGCCAGGCCTAAGTGGCATGTTTGTGATCAGATTGCTCTTATCTTGTTACGATTTATTGAAAAGTACATGACACTTAAGTAATAAAGTATTGAAAAGATCAGGTGGGCTGGGACCTATCCATTGTTCGGTTTTAATTTATGGATAACAGTACAGATAGGGGCTTTGCAGGATCATACAGTGAAAGACAGCTAGATTCCAATCAAGTAATTTTCCTGTGTCTAGACTACAAACAGATATATAGATGGTATGCCAGTTCATGGTTCCAACAAATCCCTTGTACCAAGGCCCCATGGCAGAATTCTTTTTAAATATATATATATATATATATATATAATATATATATATATATATATGATTGGAACTATGGCCGAGTGGATCAGGCTTCCAGCCAACAGTGTGGGAGTGTGCCCTGTGATTGACTAGTGGCTTTTTCAAGTTGGGTTTTTTCCTTTGTTACCAGTGCTGCTGGGATAGGCTCATGACCCTGAACTTGGTGAAGCAAATTTCATATTAAAAGGGTATATTTTTAATAGTTCTTATAGCAATAGCTAAACAGATATTTTGGGATATCTAGCTGAAATAATATATATTATTATATATTAATAATATATATAATACAGTGTGTGTGTGTGTGTATAAAATATATATATAATGTGTATATACAGTGTATATGTATAAATATAATATGAGTTGCACAGCAGTGTGGTGATTAGCGGTGTTGCTTAACAAATCAAGTTCCCTGGGTTCAAATCCCACACAGATAAATGTGTCTGTATATAGAGAATCACAGCAATATTGCATTGACCACTATTTAAACTTACAAATCCTCCATGAAAGGCAATGTATTGCTAAATGACTAGTGGAAAAGTCTGTTATTAAATTGTTATGCAAGTACATAAGACAAATTGAATGAACAATCAGAACATAAAATATTTTGCAAAAATATGGTGTCTTAAAATTCTTTGAGTAATTTTGTAATTCATTTAAAGAAATAAAGAAATAAATTTCTTTTTAATTCTGTCCTAAATGTATGTGCACTACACATAAGGCAGTCACTTGTATTGGTTAGGGAACAAGTTTTGGACTTGTTCTCTACTTAAGACCCAGCTTTAAAAACATCAGACAATTTAGGAGTCTGTACTTCTACAAAATCATAATCGTAACTGTATGGAGCTTGACTGACACTCTCGGTAATCTATGCCATGGAGAGTAAGTATGTAAGAAAGAGTGTGAGAACGCGAGGAAATGGCTGAGGCTAAATAAAGAAAATGACAGCTCAGATGGGAAAAATGACATATTTTACTGTGTAAAGTGGCATCTGAATTTACACAAGTATATCTGAGGCAGCGCTTCATGAACAGACGCTGTCGTGGGGGAATTCAGCTGCACATACCCCCCTTCATCTTTTGCCAGCCTCCCCTTCCTCTTGAGGATAAGATCTGAAACCCTACAGTAACTTGTAGGGAAAGGAAGACTGGAATATGTAATTTTAAAAAGCAAAAAGGAGAACACTAAAGTTGCGGAGTTATGCCAAATAATGAGCATGACGCAGTAGTCAGTGACTTGGTTTGTGATGGCTCTGATGGATCTTAATAATCAAATCATAACTGGCTCGAATAAGAGGCCCTAAGTATGGCTTACTGACTATAGTGTATGAACTGCAAAATGTGAAAATGCTGCTTTAGTCTTCACTGCTAGCTGATTTAGAACAAGTTAATCAACTGTCAGTGCCCAGATTTTGGAAATACCACACTGGTATCCTGTAGTGGTATATATGTCATAAAGGTATAGGTTTAATTAGGCAGCATAGCATAGTGTGTAAGGTATTGAGCTGTACAGCATTAGGGTGCTGATTCAATGCTTTACACTATGTCTATAGTAAGTTTGACTAGAGAAAGCCAATGGTCACACAAAAAAAAACTCATTCATATGTGGTTTTTAGTAAGCAGGTACTCGTACAGGTGGTGGCTTAGAAGCTGGACTTCAAAAATATAAGATTGCAGATAAATCCTGGCTTCACTGTTCAGTCCTTGAATAATCTGCCTTCAGTTAGTGAAAAATAAATATATATAATAATATCCATAGGCCCGATCAAAAAACCTTAGTCATTTTACCATGGTGGCTGGTTCGCTTAATTGACAGGTTGTAGATTAGAGCATTACATCCATAGGTCTGATTATTTGAGTGGTCACCTACCAGGTTACACTTGTGGTTGGTCGGCCAGTCAGCAAACATCTGCCATGCTCTCTCAGTTGCAAGAAGCAGATCATAAACATGTTATATAGTACCTGACAAATAATGCAGAGTACATGACATGTGCTACTCCCTAATTGGGACTCATCAGTTGTACACACCTTTGGTTCCCCTTGTGAGGATTGAACCTCTGATGTTATCCTATGGATGTAATACTCTGATCTCTACCCTGTCAAGTAAACAAGCCAGCCACCATGGCACAATGTCTGAGGCTATGCCTCAGGCACTGATGTCCAAGGTTTGATCCCTGCAAGGCGAAGCAAAGGTGCATACACCTGGTGAGTTAGTTATAGTTTTCCTTTGTGGTTTGTGTGGGTAAAGGAGTGCAGGTCCCCCACAAATACGTTGTGGACCCCTCTCCCTATCTTCTATTATTGTACGGTTGACCACAAGCCTTACTAATAGCATACAGTTAATTATTTATCAAATTCTAGATAATATAGTACATTTATAATACCAGAAAAATACTGTAGTGCCACAAGAACATACAGAGACTTCATGCCCGCTGGTCTAGTTGCAGCAACGACTTCACAGATTTACTGCTCTTTTTTTGTTGATGTGCCTTCCTGTTGACTTGCTAAAGGCGTATTCCACTCACAAATTGTATATTTTTTTTAAATGTTACTTACCCTAGGTAGTTTGTAATGGTGGCCGGGAAAAATGCTTAATCTAATGGTTTTGTGGAGAAAATGCATCTTCAACATTGAAATTCGATGGCACCTTCACAGCATCTACATCTATACAACAGTAAACAGTGTGAAAAATGTCAAAGGGGGAAAAAGAAAAAAATATTTGGAAATAACTAGTTGCATAATCCACAAGGTGGTTATCCATTTATATGATAAAACATTCAAATGTGTACATTTTTTTGCTAAACTTTTATTAACATATACTTCCTGGAAAGGCTGCGTTCATAGTAACCCCCCCCCTCCCATCATTCATTGTTTGAGAGGCTTGTTTTTTTAATTCAAATGCACAGCATTTTTGGAATGACATCTTTCTTGTGTACTACTCGTAAAATAATTCCCATTTTAATTATTGATGACAAACCTGCGATTCGAAAACCAATGAATCACAAAGGCTGACTCTGTGTGTGTGTGTGCATGTGTGTGTGTGTACACCATTATACTTAAGTTCTGCACATGTTGCTTGCCTTTAAATAATAAAACCTAATGAGTGGAGGTATGGAATTAGGCCATTGTTGCCATGATTGTTAACGATCTTCGACCAAGAAGTGACTCCCTAAATTGGGGCAAGACTCTGAAGCCACAATGCTGACTTTAGCTGACTGAAGACCAGGTATTAGTTCAAATTAGCATATTTGTTTTCGTTATGAGTGTTGGCAGTTAGTCTCGGAGAGCTTGACAATTAATGAACTCACAGAGAAAAAATATCACACCATGATGAGACAACAAAATAGCTGACCAAAATTAAAATGAAGTCTTTGGTAAATACTTTGCTAACCCATGTACTTTTTAATGTTTTCCTGGATTACAGACAGGACCATTACTGAATGTACCTTTAAATTGGAGTTTCTCCACTTATTTTTCTCACCACACTGTTCATTCCAATTGCTAGTTGCTGCAGAAGTAAAGCCATGCTTGTGCATATTTGAATTTTTCATTTTTTATAGCTCCTGCAAGATAGAATCTTCTAATATAAGAGTGTGAGATGGTCCTTATGGAATAAACTGTTTATAAAGTAACAGAGGTCTTGCACAGTACCTGATTTTTTTAAATTGCATTGTTAATTATTTGTATTAATTACTGTACTTTTAGCTCTTCTCTGCAACTAAGTAAAACTCCTTTCTGTGCCACCTGTATGTGTGTGTCACACTTGTTTACTCTTTGAAGTGTTGTCTTTGTTTTCTGACAAGATGTGCGTTCTCTGCCTGAGGCTTCAATTACAGTTGATTACATTATTCATCCATGAAGAAGATACCTATGCAGTAAACTAAGACTACTGGTTAGGCAGCCATAAGGCCAGGTATTCCAACTGTTGGGACCGCTGTTGGGAGTCCTAAGTAAAAGAAATACTGTGAGAGCCATAGCATTAAAAGCAAATGTTAATCTGCAGTTTGGCCTTTTAGTCTGCAGGTGCTACAGAGCCAGGCAGGCAAAAGGCCGGGAGCCAACAGTTGACATAAACCCGCATTCCAATGCTCGGCGGGATGCAGAGCCCAACTTCATTTCCACCTCACTCTGTATTCAGCTCAGCAGTCCAGTCTTCTGGACACATGTTGAGCCATTAGTCAGCACATTCCTGGTTGAGAACAAAGCGTGCCTTCCTCTGACCTACTGCTCAAAGGCATTATTATTCCTAATCTGCTTTAATAACCAGCAGAGGGGGTGGGGTCAGTGCCTTTTAATTAAACACGATGACAGAAGTACCGAGGCACCACATGCCAGCCTCCCTCTAACTCTTTTCCTGTCTCATTATTCCCTTTATAACAATCAAAGTTGCTGCCGTGAAGATTGAGGGCAGTGTACGACTCGCCTGATCTTTACTGATGTACCTCCATAAGTGATATGTGGCCTTGGGATTGGTGATGCTTTAAGCCCACCTGTAGATGAGGTGCATTCTGCCTTTGTCTGTATTCGCCTGTTAATTAAACCACTGTTTTAACATTTCTTATCTCTACTAAAAATTTACAGTGCTTTTATTGGTTGGTTGGTTGGTTGGTTCATTCCTTGGTAGTTGAATGTTTGTTTCTAAAGCTTATGGCTTGTTTTACCATGTCATCACTTTTTAAAATGTTATTTGATAGTAATCTGTTTTATTTGCCAGGTGCCTTTAGATAACATTAAGGTAGGGTGAAAAAGTACAATCACTTGAATACCAAACCCCTGCTCCCATTGTGGAGTTAAAACATCACACAGTAATGAATCTTTTTTATTAATGAAGTAAACTGCACATTGCTTAACATCAGTATTAAAAAAAAAAAAAGGAAAAAAAAAAATCATATATGCAAAAGTACTTTCTCAGTGCTGCTTAATCCAATTTTTATAGGATCTTTCAGGGTAGCTTGTATCACTATGCATTTTATTGTTTAAGTACTTTTTTCAGAGAGATGCATATTTACAAGGAGTGATCAGAACGTTTACGCAACTCTGTTGTGAGCACTGAATCATAAGGTCCTTTAAGCACTAGGTCCCACTGCCATTATTGATTATGTTGTTTGAACGGTTATATGCTACAAAAATGAGCTGATTTGTTTTCCTTTTTAAATAATTTAATTTTTGTTTTTGGATATGGCTTCTTGTCTCACTAAGTCATGTGATATTTCTCACTTATGTACCCTTGATGCAAAATGGAGGGAAAAAAATTTCAACAAAAGCAAAAGTGGATGACGCTGTTTGGGCTGATTCCCAGAGGCAGTTATGAAATGCTGAAGGCCGAACACTTGAATGGTTGTAAGAGTGCCAGATTCAGCGGCTCCAGGCTATTCCAGCTACAAAGCAAAAGGTAATCTCATCTGAAATTGACCATCATTGTATGCTTACATTCTAGTTATGTCTAGACCATATTGAAATTTTCTTGCAGTTCTTGACAATTTGTACACCAAATAAAAACACTAGGTAGAGTAAAGGTTTTATATTTACCTTGAAGGATATTTGTGTTGCAAACAACTATCCAGTTGAACCTGTAAGGTGTTATGGTTTTTGTTTTGTTCTTTGCTTGCTTAAGATTTAAGTGTTGCTGTTCAGGAGCTTAACATGCATGATTATAGAAAGTCTCATGCTTTGCAGATGCCATGCTGTCATCAGCTTTAGTGTTTTTCTAATGGTCATTTAAAAACTTATCTTTATTATATGACTGTACATCTAACATATAGCAATTGGTGATATTTACATGCACGGGCCACAAGCTTGTTGGTGGCCTGTGCAATATATTATATGGTACTCATGCACTATAAATGAAAACCTAGCACTTTGAGCAAAAGACCACATAAGTGTGATGCAACATGTCCCTCGTATATTATTTGACTTTTTTTGCTTTTTTAAATTTATTTAAAAATATACTTTTATGTTTAAATATTTTAAGGAAAACCTTAATGTCTACTCTTAATTATATATGCACTCTTCCTTTGTGAGCACCTTGTTGACGTGCTATGCAAAACAATCTGCTGTAAGTAGTCATCTAATTTTTTTTTTCTTTGTACAGTCCAGTATTTGGGGTATTGCCACCATGATCTCAAACACTTCTATTTACTGCATGTACAGTATGCAGTTAGGGTTTTCTAATTTCTTGTAATTTTATTTAGCTAGTCAAACATTTAATACAAAAAATCAGACTTAAGAGTTATTTACTGCAACTTCTTCCATGCTATGATCACTCTCATTAATAGTAATTTATTCTCCACTGTCAGTTTCCTAAGTTGACATAGTACATTACATATAATCGCAGCATAAACGTCCATGTTGAGAGAACGAAGATGAGTAGGGTATTGCAGATTAGATATTTCAGATATCCTCAACAGTGGTTTAATTCTTCTTGAGTTCTCAAAGCCATTGAGAAGTTAAGACAAACATTTTCAACTGCTACTACTGTACATGTACCCATTACATTTGAATATTTTGTTTTTACATTAATACCTAATCTCAGTGTCCTAGAGAGCAAAGCTTTTTTCTGTGGTAAACATCAACAGATGAAAACACAGAAATAGTTGGAAACATCAAACATTTTTTGAAATTTCTGCAACTGTCCAAAACATTTGCTTGTATTCAGTTGATCCATTCATGATTTTCAGGAATGCCTAAAACCTACAAATTGAATTTTTGAACACACTAGAATATTGTTCCCTCAAAAAAGTTGATATGATAATTACTTGAACATAAGTTTGCAGTGTGAAAGGAGCATAAATTACAATATACACCCACCTCATTCTTCTTTACAAAGCTTTGAACATCACTAGGGTAATCCATTATCTACCTGCTTAAGACAGACGACTAATTAGTCCAATATGCACACCTTTAGGGTGTGGGTGAACCCTAAAACATAGGGAGGAACCTCCACATGGATAGACTAAACTTGATTGTGGAGGCTTAAGTATGCATAGCAATGCAAGCATTTTTTTTGGAGGGGGAGAGATGCTTGTCATTTATTATTCATTGTAGATTTGTACTTTTTTTTTTTTTTTTTTTTTTTAATGATCAATACTATTCCAATTCACATGAATAGTTTAATACAGAGCAATTTCTTCTGTGCTTTTAGAGTGTGAGGAGTGGCACTCAATTGCTTAGAGTAATTCAGTACATCAAAGTAAAGGATATTACCAGTAACCGTGTGGTGTACAGCCCCAAAGACCTAACCTGTGGATCACTGTATGCCCCCCTGGAGGATGGGACATGAAAGCATAAGGAGTGGAATCTTTGACTTGGCTGACAGTTGGGTATATGTTCGCCAGAGACACTGAAGACTTGTTACATTTTCTATAGTGTCATTTAAACTCTGTTGCATTTTTCCCAGGGTGCAGCCCTAGGTACCTAGTATTACCCTCTGGGGTGGATTCACAAAAGACCTGCTATCCTTGGTCAATTAGAGGTAGTCTTTTATAGTGATAGTTATATTACATTTTTTGTTCCATTGTAAACCTTTTGCTAGGTATTCTGCCCCTCACTTTGACAAAAGTGTAAATCATTGTCTGGGTGGAATCTGCTTGTTCTCTCCTTGTCCTCATGGGTTAACCTGTAATAGTGTTAAAATGGATGTGTGCATGAATGGACACTTTGATAGAATGGTGTCTTGTCCAGGGCTGTTTCCTACATGGCACCCACTGCTGTCAGGGTCAATTCTAGCTCCCCATGAACTTGAATAGGATTAAGTGGGTTTGTGAATGTTAAGTGTATACACACACATATATTTATGTATTACTTATGTATAATAGATACTGTATGTACTGTGTAAACACATTAATATATATATATATATATATATATATATATATATATATAGTATCAGTGTGAAACTATGTTTATGTGTATGTAATGTATGGAATAGTTTCAGAAATTTGTGTGTGATATATATTATTTAATATAGTGTGTGTATGTGTGAAGCTTTCAGTAACTCATAACCCACATTTTTCTCACATTTTATGTGACAGCCGCATATCACAGAAGTATATAACAATGCTGATATTGATCCCAGTAGTGTGCAGAGACTGTGCAGTGAGTTGGAACGGTGAGTTTATAGACAACCTCTCAGCTACTAGACTGGCCTTGGGAATTGTAGTAGTGGACTTCTAGGGGTTAATGAGTTTGAATTCCAGGCTGCATGAAGAGCAGGAGCAGTCAGTCAGTGTGTGATAACAGGGTTGCCCCTTGGGACCCATTAGCTTACCTCCATAAACAAACCCATTCACTGGGACTCTTTCAGAAAAGAACAGCCATATTTGTCATAAGAAAAATTGCAGAAGTTTTATATTTTAGAGATACGGATTGCACAGTTTTCATAATCTGACTCGGTATTTTATATATAAAACATTTTTTTCAATTGTGGGTTTGATTTTGAGAGGCTTTTACAAAAAGTCCAAATTTCCACATTGAATATATATGAAAATGGCTTGTTATCATTGCTTTACTCTTTATAAGCTCTGTATGGAGTAGCCACATTATTGGGAGTCATGATTTGGTCTCTTACTCCAACCTACGTTACTCATGCTAAGGATACTATATTGTGTAATTTCAGTTAAAGTCACAACTTTAGTGTACTTTTTGAGCAATCATATCATTTACAATACATGGTCTTTGATTAAGAATGTAGCCTGACATGAATCTGCTGGAAATGCACCTAGTTTATTTGAGTGTAATTTAATATTTACTTTATCATCTTTCACTGTTTTATAAATGGGTTTTGGAGTGATGGCACACACACCAACCATCTGTGCAGTCAGTATCAAGCTTCTTTTAGACTATGTGTCAAGTATGCTTCAGTCCAGAAGAGACAGTTGCATGAGATTTAATGAAACCCTCCTGAGGACCATGGGCTTTTTGGATTATGAGATATGTGGCAAGACTTGTTAGCACTAAAATAAAAAAAAATAGCTGCCAAACCTTGTTTTCATAAATATGTATGCTATAAACAAAAAAAGACACATCTGTTCTATGAATTTGCTGATATATTCTGTGTGACAACCGGAGAACAAAATAGCTGGAGAAACAGTATCAGGCTGGTTGAGAATAGTGCAACAGAAGCACTTAGAATAACTGGTCCTGCGTAAGGTAGCTGAAGGATGTGTTTGATGTTGTGGTGATTAGGGGTGAGACAAAAAAAATTGGTGGCGTTATGTGCCATGTTATTTAATTACAGTTAAAAAATTTCTGAAAGTGCCATTGGGCATTATCCAAGTGATTTTATGTACTAGTTATATATTTATTTGTGACTTTTGATTGTATGGGGACCCACATTGAATGACTTGATACAAAATTCTGAAAAACCAATTCAAATTATTTTCAGTTAATTAAATTAAAGCAGGCAGGTCTGTGGGCATGCAAATTTCAGTTGAAATAGCTAAAAAATTGTGGAATTTCCTATTTTGGAAGAAGGAGGAAATAATGAGGTTCTTTGTACATGGTGCCACCCTCAAATGTGAAATCTCTTGGCCTGTCATGGGAAATACTAAACCTTGGCCTCTCCAGATTAACCAATAAACCCAATATGTGTCTTTGGGACATGTGAAGCCAACCATACTCAATAAGTAACTTAGAAAACTAGAAGAGCAGTACTGAGGCTTGGAATTGAGCCATTGCCCTTTATTTGCCTGATTGTGTGTCCAATACATGTCTTTTTGGTTAAATGTCCCCAATTTGGCCTATGCTGACTGAATAGTTTTGAGCTTCCTTCAAACCCATAACAGAAAATTCTTACTTCTTAATAAATGATTTTGTTTATGTATACTAAATGCAATAAAATATACAGTATGTCTCGGGTCACAGCTTCGTTTAGTAATCTTCATTGATTGACAATTCTTGGTTTAAGAAATGGATTAATTGGATGCATGAAAATAATTTTTAATGGGTAGCTAATTTCATATAAATAAGGTTTAGTTTAGTGATGACTGAAAATAGTTAATTTAATCATAGAGGTGTCTAATAAACTGGGATGTGTTTGTTATGTCTACTTCTCATAATTTCTTTGGTGAGCACTTATCAATACATAGCATTAATGCTTTTTACGCCTTATATATTTCCAGGAAGTAAATGTATATATATCCATAAAAATAGATCTATATGCCTCCCTTGTGTTCTTTTATATACCTGTATTTAAAAAAAAAATATATATATATTACTCCACTCTGCTTGTATTATGACTCCAGTTTTAAAAGTATGCTGCCAATTAGGGAAGGGCAGGGCTGGGCACAGTTAACTATGAATGGGTGCCGGCATATTGCCACAGGGCGCCCCTTGAATCAGAAGCAGTACTAGATATTATCACCTTGGCCCCAGGCTGCGGAGCGCCAGAGATCAAAGGGAGCCGCAGCCGGCGAGCCTCTTCAAAGTAATAGTTGAGTAATGCATGATTGATATGGAAAGCTAAAAACTGTTGATGATGTAATCCTATCCTTTAAGTGAAACACGGCTGAAACAATGAAGGCCGCTGTTCAGGGAGTAAGTGGAGAAATACATTTTAAATGTTTTTTTTTTTTTATTTTAAATACACTTATTTGGCTTCATTTTAGATTTACAAATTGTTCTTTCCCTTATTTGTTTTGTCCACCAGTGAGCAGTTTGTATGCATTTTTACTTATCGCCTCATATATTACAAGGTGGGGCCCAGAACATGTTTGCTGCTGACTTATAGTTCCAAACAGTTGGAGGGCAACCCCCAAAGGAAAATTCTGACACATTCTGCTTTAATTGGCTGAAAACCTCTTAAAGCCTCATTTTAGGCAGATCGTTTTACTCCACTGTAAAGGATAATCGCCATCCCCACAGCCTCCCATTCAGTTTTACTCCAGAGTGGTTATGGTTGCATTATATATTTACAGATAGTAGTAAAGTGAATTGAAGTTGTTCTTTTTCCATTTGTATTTAATACTGAGTCCGTGACTAGGGGTGATGAGTTGCCTTGCAGTAGCAGCTGCTTATCATTGTAGTCCCTGGGAGCTACAAAGCAGGAGGTAACAGTAAGAGACTCCTGCCTCTGTTTTCATTTCTTTTCTTTTTCTTTTTTTTTTGTCCATAACCCCCCTTTTCATTTTATTGTTTCATGCTTGCTTGTGCTCTTTTTCCTCACTGAAAACACTCTGTCTGCCTTATATGAGTTGCATGTGAAGACAGAAGGTGCTATTGGCATTCAAGGAATAGGCATGTTTTCTTCTGGTTTACCTTTAGGTTGAATGTTTGAAGAGTTTGCAGTTATATATAACTGGAGTTCTGTTCAGAGGAGATTAATCCACTTTGTGTACCACATTGGACAATCAGAAGAACTATTCCATTGTGGAGCTAAGGTGTCACCCAGTGCACTCGGGTCCCAATCCAGGTGGTTCGTTGTGTGGTGGGTATAGCAGCACTCTACACCTACTTGCCACTATAGCTTAGAGGTTATGTTGGTATGTGCTCTTTGATGGCTTAATATCAGCTTTCCTCATTTCGTATCAGAATAGGCAAGTTCACATAGAAGAACCGCTGTCATTTTAATATGAAAACTGTGCTGACAAGTTACAACTTTAAAATAGTAGGAGAGTCAGTACAGTCTTATTTGAGTAAGTTTTAGCACTTTATGTTTATCTTACTTTGTATTATTTGTATTGTAACGAGTACAGAGTATAATTAAATATTTGTATGTCTGGCCCATGTCTATTTTTCAGAGCCATAGTAAAATGAAATGGATTAAAGTTGGCTAATAAGATCATTATCGTCACATTTCCAGAATACAAAGAAAAATCTTACTAATCAACATTCAATTTGTTGACATTCTTCAGGTAGAGCTCACATTTATTTAATAAAAAAAAATCGATTTATGTGAGGCACTCCTTACTCTTCGTTCTACGCGATCTATAAAACCAATCAACTTGACTTATAAGTTACTATAATATATATTGTAACCTATAAAATCACAGTGAATCAGAGTCAACCCTGGCATCATTGCTATAGTGTGGAAGCTAGACTAGTAAAATTTTAATAACTGTTTTGAATAAGCATACTAATTAACTGTCCCAGTCTACTAGTCACCTGCTGGGCATAGGGCTGGATGGCTAACTGGTTGGGTCAGGGTCTTGGATTTTCCCTTTCAAGCTAGTTGAGTGATACCCTTCTCTTAAACTTTGAATGTGGACCCTGCTCCGATAGCCATTTGAGTAGGAAGTCTTTGACATGTTGTGACAATAATGAACCCTATAAACCTGTATCACTTTTTTTTGTTTTGTTTTGTTATGATATGACAGGTAGAGAGAAATCAAATACAAAATGTCCTTTTCAATCTCTTAATTCATTAAAATTTCAATATGTTGGTTATCTCTGATTTAATTTAAAAATATGCTAATATATGTAAGGCTGCCCATTACATTCCATGTACATCATTTACTAAGTTTTGCCAACATCATTTTGAAATCCCAGTCTCCATGCAGAACAAAGAAAACTTAGGAGTCTTCTGAGAGTTAAAATAGGGAGAGCCAAAAAAAAGCCTAAGGGAGTGAATTCATCTCTTCATGCAAGACCTCCTTCTGTGGTTATTGGAGAGAATCTGGGACGTGCCAATACCTGTCGCAAATGAGCAGTCCCTCCAGAAGGGTTCCTATGAATGTTTGCTGACAGTGCAGAGTGAACTGTGGGGCTTGAAGCAAGCATGGAAAGTGGGCCTTTATAATACCACCTGACCTGCACAGCATACATTAGCATTAGTAGTAGTAGTAGTAGTAGTCAGTGATATTGTCACGTCTGCAGAGTACAAATTCTTATTTGCATGCAACATTTCACCATTCTCCAGTGACAATGTAAACAAGATTGTATTAAAATATATAATTTTATTGATTAGAAAACACAAATAAGCTTACTTGATGTGCTCCTTACTTTTGTCCATTCCTGAAACCTTGTTGAAGAAATCCTGAGAAATTCTCCATTATAATTAGCATTTATAAAAAGTGCAATATATGAGGAATAGATAAATAGATATGGAAGGCTTTGGTTGAGGTTTGAATATAGGGCAACTCTTGTAATGTATTTAGTTTTACATTTTATGTAGAGTAGAGCAGCAGAGTTGTCACACACCAGCCACCCAGATCCAGGTTGAAATCCCTCTCTAGGTTATACAGTAGGTATGGAGTTTCAGAATTCTTCCATGAATGTGTGGGCTTTCATTTGAGCATGTCGGTTTTCTTCCATTATCCTCAGAGATGCACATTTTATGCTAACTGGCCCAGTGTGAGTATGTATTGGGGACCCTGTGCTGGAATGGCATGTTCACCCCTTCTTAACCCTACCTTGTGCACAGTGTTGGTATGAGTAATCCTGACTTGGATTCTGTAGAATGTAATGTTTCTTTATATAATGTATGCATTAGTTTAACATTCGTATTTTTGTTTTTTTTTTTTTTTTGGTAGTTGGCCCTTTGTTAAACTGTCGTCATTCCTCTTCCTTTAGGAAGCATTATTTTTGACTGGACTTAGAATCTGTATAAGAGTGTCCATGTTGGAGTATAAAGGATGATTTTGACATGTCTGGGTTAAATTCAAACTTTTTTTACTTAAGTTGAACACTTGATGAAAAGAGTTTTGTCCATTTCTCTGGTTTCCTTTTGGTTAAACTAGTTGATGTTACTCAACCCTAAATAGCATATACCAGCTTGCTTTCTTTTTTTATTATATTCATTTTAATCTTTTCATCCAAGTGAGTTAAACTAGTATGGCTGGAAAGTTTTCATTTTAGTGGTTCATCTGTACACTTCCGCCACACCTCACATTTTAGCGCATTTAACAGTTTTTCTATTAAACTTCAGATGGTTTTTTTTTTGAAGAGCTAAGCAATTAGTGTAAGAAATCAAAACTTATCTCCCCATGTTCATGTGGTTTGTCTCTGGGAATTATGGTTTTTCCCCATATCCCAAAGATATATAGATTTGGTTACTTAAAGATTCCCATTTGCTTCAGTATGACTTGCAAAAACAGGGTGTGGGCATCCCATCCCTGTTTAAGGCCTTTCCTTCTTTACATCTAACCCTGCCAGACATTGGCTCTGGCTCTTAGCAACCCTGTAATTGAGAAAGCTAGCTCACAAAATGCATAAGGATAGGATATGCTGTGTTAGTTTTGTTGTCTTGATGATTAGAGGCAACCCAAACATTGTTAGTGTTCTGTGCGGACTGTAAGGTTAAATTCACTTCCGCTTTATTTAAAGGACATCATTTTATGAAAGCCTTGCCTACTCTGTTTTCTGCCTGTCAGATGAAGGCTCATCAGAATACCAGTTGGAATTAGTAAATGAATAGGTGTACTTTTAGGGTCAAAAAGATGAAGGTTGTAACTCTGCCAGACTTAGTGGGTGGTTGGAGTAATTAACTGTTTTGCTTTTTTTTTTTCTTGCCGGGGGGGGGGGGGGGGGGGGGGGGGGGGGGGGGGGGGGGGG
>JANRMT010062839.1:3762892-3791157 GCA_026402145.1 Polypterus bichir lapradei | reverse complement strand
CCCCTTCCATTGAAGGATGAGATCCCAGATCACAGTAGGGAAGGCCAGATGGCCCATGTGGCCTCCTGCAGGTTTGAACTGTCGTGTGCCAAAGCTGGATCAGGGTTATTTTTTGACTAGACAGAATGTTTTATCAGACGATTATCAGGAGGTTTGTTTTCTGGTCAAATGCAGTGGTGAAGTCTAGTGCTTGCAGACATTGACCATCCCACTGTAAATACAAAATGGGTGACCCATACGTTTTAGACAGCACCTCCAAAGGATTTTCATCAGCCTTCATCTGACTGGTCTGTTTTTGATGGTCTTTACTTGCTTAAAAAGAAAAAATATTAAGCATTGCTGTCATTTCTCTAGTGCCTGGTCCTGGTGATTTATATCTCAGAAATATTTTATTCTTTGTAAAGTGACCCTTTGGTGACCGTAAGCAATAATAATAATAAAAAAAAAAACCTCAAGTTTAAAATGTCCCTTCCTCAGTGCCATGGATGTTGTAGCTGTGCTCTGGGAAATGGAAGCTCTTGGCCATGACTATATATCTGGTGGCTATCCTGTCCTCAAAATAACAGTTGCAGCTGTTGCAGAGACCAAGATCCTCTGTAAACTGGTGCCACATATTTACAACACATCTGCACCTGTTTAGGTGACACGTTCCACAGTCTGTTTTGAGGACCATAAAGCCTAACATAGTAGTTTGCTTAGGGGTGAGCACTGAAGTAAGTTGTCACAGGAGTCTGGTGGAATAGATCTTATAGTCTGGTAGCACTTGATATCAAGGCTACATTTCTTTTTTTTATTGTAGTATGATGGCATTCTTTATGAGAACTGACAACATGAAAACAGAGAAAATTAATATTTTATTTATTTTATTTTATTTTTTACACACATCCATGATGGTGTGTTCTGGAAGTGTTCCTTATGTGAACAGTCCTGTTTATTGTGATGTAGTAATTAAAGTATATAGCAACTGTTTCTGCCCTTTTTCCATTGCTGCCAGAACAAGCAGCAGCTCCTTGTTACAGTGAACCAGATAAGCACATTGAAAAATAGACTGATTGTGCCATCAGTTCTCAGCCTTCACTGTAACTGTGGATTTTATAGAGTAATTATTCATTTGTTTTCACAGCAATTGTTTGAGCAAATTGTTTTTTTTGAAGTATTTTGTCTTTGCAATGTTAAAATGCAATTTGAAATAAATTAAATTAGCTGTATTACATAAATTTGAAGGCTGACATAATTTACATCTCAGCCTGCTTTTAAGGAGTTAATATTGTTGCAAAATGTCTTGATTTTTTTTTATATAGCACCTTTCATTTTCAAAAGTTAATAGAATGAGTGCAGTGGACAGTGCTGCAGACTTTTTGACACACTGCACTTTTTTCATCCAAAGAATAGTGTGGCTCTCAGTAGGCAAGGTTGGGCAGTGCCCAGTAAACGCAGAGATGTACTTTTTTTTAGCTTGCTTTGACTATTCGTTGCTCTCTTTGTGTAAGAATTTCACTGTAGTCTTTAGACATAACAATAATGACCCTATAAATGTTTAAATATCCTAATGTCCAACCCAGGATGACATCCTAGTAATACTACTGTAATGAACTGCCCAATGCAGACTGGCCTGTTGAAAGTGAATGAGTGTGTGTGTGAGTGGGACCTGCAATGGACTTTTTCTTGCCTTGTGCCCACTGCTGTTAGGATAGTATTTGGATTAAGCGGGTTTGAGAAATTTGTTATATTCTGTCATATTTTATTTTATCTTGTTACCTTTCAATATGAATGTTTGTACAGAGCTATTGGGATCAAAATATCAGATCACTTTATATTTGCAAAACGATTTAAAACCTGTAGCAAAGGAACTATATAACAATATACCATATGCATCTTAGTCAACAAGGTTCATCCCATATAAAAATGAAAGTAAACCAACAAAGCTATTCAGTTTATATCTTAAATAATAGACATATATAACTTTCAAAGAAATTGCTTTGCAAGTGCAAAAGTGAGTTAACCCTCAGTATGATAACATTAACAATACATTCTTTATATAAAAGATGAGCAGCATCAAATTATGATAAAGCAAGCCTGTGCATTAAACACAGAGAGGGTGTAAGCATAGGCACTATGGTGGAACATGCTGAAGGATAAATGTTAAATTCTACAGGACTAAATGACATTGTAAGAGTAAATCAGAAGATTAAATATTCTGGACTCCGGTAGAAGAAGCTGATGATTAAAAATGATAGATCTCAAACTCCCTTTTTTTCAACTGTGAATCATATAAGGTGTTCTGGTGCAAGCCTTGGCTCCATCCTGGAATTCCAGTAGTCTATCCACAGTGAACACTTATTCCACCATTCAGTAGATCATTTCATATGTGACTTCAGTTCAAGATTGAAATCTTCAGTTGCATGGTTCAAGCACTATTCTGTCATTTTGGTTCTTCTCCTTTTGGACTTGACAGCACATCACTGTGTATTTCTGCTGTTATGTACAGGAAATATATGCTTTGATTAATGCAGACAGTGTGCCTTGTTTTGAATTTTATCATTTGCTTTGTAAAGTGTTCTGTGATAGACATTGCTCTAGAAGGTGTTATTACTTTTTAATTTTTTTTTTTGATGTGGAGAAACCTAAAATATAAACCTCTATCACAATATGATACTGGTGAATTGCCTATTAGGTAGCGAGGGTTGACCTCTTAACTGGGTTCTTACCTTTATATCCATGTAGATTTCTTCCCGCAATTGAAAGCTAAACTGACAACTTGATGAGAAGCTCTAAACTGGCTTTCTTTGAGGAGGGTGTCCTGGGATAGACTGGCACACTGTCTAGTGTTGGTTTGTACCAACTGGTTCTGGTTTATCCTGCAGCTCTGCATAAACTTGTAATAAAAAGGGGGTTCAGGAATCTTTGCATTTTTGGTATTCTGACCTTAATTTCTGGTTATATTATTTAACTTCTTAGATTAGGAGAATGCTCTGTGACTGTTTTTCTGCATGTCTGCCTGGCATTAAAATGTGTTGGTGATTGTTAAGTGGCTCTCTGTTGGTGTGAACTGAACTGTCATCTCCAGTGGTCTGTGTTTGATTATAGGTCTGGTCATTCCTAGTTTTGATGTTTGTACACTGTTTTAATGGTGTCCAATCCCCACCGCCCAACCAACACCCCCCCCCCCCCCCCCACCCACCAGCCTCCTATCCTTTGGTTCAGTTGATTTGTGACTCTTCAATTGGCCAGACATGAGTGCTCTTAGTGATAGACAGGTGTTTTGTCACATGTTTATTTTTTGTCTTGCACCCTTTGCTACTAGGATGGGCCTCATGCAACCATCTCAAAGAAAAAGCAGGCACATTATATGGATGGATAATGTAAAAGGTGGCACAGTATAAGTCACTGATGACTCATGGAGTCCTGGAAAACAGGCTTAGTTCCCATTTTGTTTACATTAATTTCCTCCATGCACGCCAGCTACCTCCCCGATGTCAAAGAGGCATAAAATGTATCAGTCAGTACCCCTAAGTTAGCCTGGTTTGGTTCAATTTGGATATGAGGGCTGCAGTAACTTACTGTCCCCTGCTTTGTTTTTGATACTGGCTAAGAGAGGCTGCAGTTCTCCACAATCTTATAAAGGTTAAATATGATTTACAATGAAAGGAATGTGTTTTGCATTTCACCTGTACAGTAATAACTTTTTAGCCCATTATGATTATTAAAGAGGCCACTGACTTAATCGCGTTGTCATTGGCCAGGGCTTGGGGTATAGATGTCTTTTAAACAACACATAAATGTGAGGAAATGTATTTTTATAATTGCTTAAGATCTGCCCAATCAGAGATTTCCATATATTCAGCAGCACACACAGGGCACTAGGAAATGATCCAAAATATTGCAATTTGATCTTCCTGCTATAATCCACCTCCTCTGGAAACTGTACACGTGTGTTTAACACTCCTGCAAGGGATTTTGTTAACATAGCGAGAACCTTGAGGTGTAAAGCAGGACCTTTCCAGGACCCGCTTCTTCATTACATTGCCTGGAAACTGATCAGGAAATGTTAGAAGGAATGGAGCCTAAGACGGGAATGTGGGAATGGAAAGGGGATTTGAGTGCGGGTGTGTCGGGAAGGCATGGATAAGAACATAAAAACAAAGAAAACACAGTCCAGCACTTGCATATGATTTTAGAGGTGTATCTTTATTCCACCAATTTTCATGACTTAATTAAAGGAGATCATACCACCAGCACCAGGTGAAAACAAAGAAGCAGCTCTCCATGGAAGATTGCACACTCCAGCATTCACACATATGAAGCCACTTAACTCATCCTGGATGTCCTTGAGATGTGGGTAGAAAACCCACATAAACAAAAAGAGACTATGCAGACAGGCAGTGACTGGACCAGGGGTCAGTGCTAGGGCTGCTGCTATTTTTAATATATATAAATGATTTAGATAGGAATACAAGTAACAAGCTGGTTAAGTTTGCAGATAACACCAAGATAGGTGGATTTGCAAATAATTTGGAATCTGTGAATTATGAGAAAAGATTAAAAGAGCTGAGCCTTTACAGTTTAAGCAAAAGAAGATTAAGAGCTGACATGATTGAAGTGTTTAAAAATATGAAGGGAATTAGTACAGTGGATCGAGACAATTTTACAATGAGTTAATCAAGAACATGGGGACACAGTGAGATACTTGTTAATGGTAAATTTCGCACAAACATTAGAAAGTTTTTCTTTACACAAAGAATGAAAGATACTTGGAATAAGCTACCAAGTAGCATGGTAGACAGTAAGACTTTAGGGACGTCTAAAACTCGACTTGATGTTTTTTTGGAAGAAATAAGTGGACAGGACTGGCGAGCTTTGTTGGGCTGAATGGCCTGTTCTTGTCTAGTTTGTCCTAATGTTCTAATGGAGACCATGGGCATAGCCCACACAATTTTTTTTATGTTAGTTTTTGGGGATTTTCAGTGATGGTTAAATGTCGGATTTTTGTAGTTGTTAGTCTTTCATGACACTTAGCTGCTGTATATTATTTTTTTATTGTTTATAAAGCTTTTTATGTTCCTGCCTTCAGTCTACAGTTTGTCAGAAGTAGACTTTCCATGTGAAACTCCATTTTTTTGAGGAAAGATTATATACGAAACTGTTAACAGGTTTAAGGATGTATTTACACATATATTCACTTAAAGGCAACAGTTTATTTTTTTGATTTGCACTTGCTACAGACTAACACCTTTGTCACCAAATAAATGCATTTTGTATACCTCATGAAATTCAGGGTCGCGTGAAGCTGGTGTCTCACGAACCTCACACACACCTTTGCGCGGTCGTACTCAGGATATTTATAGATGCCAGTTGACAAGACAGGAATGTGGGATCAACGGTAGACCCTGATGATTCTGTACAGAAAGGCACTCCAGAAGTGTGAGATAGCAGAATTACCTATTGTGCCCCCATGTCACTTATTTCAGCATACAAACATTTACAAGCTGATTTATGCAGTAAAAGGAAAAAAGTTAGCAAAAAAAGGCATGATTAGCACCATGTTACCACATTTGCAAACAGGCATGCTGGAACCTTGCTTGTCCACTGGCCCCTGTCTGCCAGGCAGACTTTGCTCCTCACATTTCCCCTTATCTGTGTGGCCTTTATCAGAGTCCCTCACACATGTCCTGTGCTTGGAGACTGATGCTATCATGGTAAGGGAATTTGCCAGTGTGCACGCAGGCGCGGGCACATCAAAGACTAAAACCCCTCCCCCCAACCTGCCTCCTTGCCTGGCATCCCATCTCAGAGAGGGGTGCCAAGATTGCGACCCTGTCCTGGGCCTGCGTTCTGCATGATCGGAGAGCTCTCCAGTCTCTGGTTTGGCTTACTGCAAAAGCGTAAAACAAAGGCTCTTTTCAAAGCCGTTGTGTTGCTGTCCCTGCTTACAAAAATGCACACACACGGTGAAGGGAACTAAAGAGATGGGGTGCTGCTGCAGTGGCTGCAATAAAGGGCCAAATGCAGGGGGCACTGGATGGCTGCTGTGCCAAACACTTTTCTTTGTCTTTGCCTGATGCACCCCAACTTGGTCCTCTGTAAGGAAAATTGAATGGATTTTATTTTTAGACTGGTTTCAACCGCTTTGCTGCTGATGCTTGTATGTATTTTTTTTTTTTTTTTTTTTTTACTATCCATTGTAATCTATGCCTAAATATCTGTTAGTGGATGAATCAGACATTTTTAGATTTGTAGATTCCTCGCCTCTGGTAATTTACTGCCCATTTGGTACTGCCAGGCCTTTCCCTTTTCGAGTGTATTAATTTGTGTCTTTTTGTGTATTTTGTGTTTTGTGTGTGTGTGTGCACTCATGCACATCTATATATTGTAGTGGGCATGTTCAGGTATAGTCTTTATATATATATATATATATATATATATATATATATATATATATATATATATATAATATGTGTATGTGTGTATGTATATGTATGTATGTATATGTATGTATGTATATATATATATATGTATATGTATATGTATATGTATATATATATGTATATATATGTGTATGTATGTATATATATGTATATGTGTATGTATATATGTATATGTGTGTGTGTGTATATATATATACACATGTATTTATTTTAAAATGATCACTTTTGATTTTTTTTTTTTTTTTTTTTAGTAATTTAAATCGAGCTCCTGAGGAAATTCTTAAAATGCTCAGATTTATAGTCGGTACTGTTTAATTGAGACAGATTAACTTTTTTCACGCATTGAAGTCCCATTCATTTACTGAACCCTTTTCATAGGACTCCATCCTGGCATCACCAGATGTAAGACCAGAATCAAAAATGGCTGATTTGTGGTGAGTCTCCAATTACCTTAGCAGACACATTTTCAGTTTAAGAATGGAAATGAAATACCTAAAGAAAACATTTTTGAATCTGTGGACAGTAAATTGTACCCAGATACCTGGTAGGGCCGGCTTATACTTCACGCTTGGAATGCATATGCATCATGGCTGCCACATGTTCCCAGCATTTATTTGATGTGTCCTCTGAGAACATCCTCAGAAATTAACGTGATACGTGCGCAGATTGCATTACCAGTATGAAGTCGGGGGGCGCAGTGTGATCAAGTTGGAACATGATGTCAGAGTCTCTGTTTAGATAGATAGATAGATAGATAGATAGATACTTTATTAATCCCAAGGGGAAATTCACATAATCCAGCAGCAGTATACTGATGCAAAGAAACAATATTAAATTAAATAGTAATAAAAATGAAAAAAAAAAAAAAAGTTAGCATTTACTACCCCGGGTGGAATTGAAGAGTCGCATAGTGTGGGGGAGGAACGATCTCCTCAGTCTGTCAGTGGAGCAGGACAGTGACAAAAGTCTGTCACTGAAGCTACTCCTCTGCCTGGAGATGACACTGTTCAGTGGATGCAGTGGATTATTCATGATTGACAGGAGTTTGCTTAGTGCCCGTTGCTCTGCCACAGATGTTAAACTGTCCAACTTTACTCCTACAATAGAGCCTGCCTTCTTAACAAGTTTGTCCAGGCGTGAGGCGTCTTTCATCTTTATGCTGCCACCCCAGCACACCACCGCGTAGAAGAGGGCACTCGCCACAACCGTCTGGTAGAACATCTGCAGCATCTTACTGCAGATGTTGAACGATGCCAACCTTCTCAGAAAGTATAGTCTGCTCTGACCTTTCTTACATAGAGCATCAGTATTGGCAGTCCAGTCCAATTTGTCATCCAGCTGCACTCCCAGGTATTTATAGGTCTGTACCCTCTGCACACAGTCACCTCTGATGATCACAGGGTCCATGAGGGGCCTGGGCCTCCTAAAATCCACCACCAGTTCCTTGGTTTTGCTGGTGTTAAGATGTAAGTGGTTTGAGTCGCACCATTTAACAAAGTCTTTGATTAGCTTCCTGTACTCCTCCTCCTGCCCACTCCTGATGCAGCCCACAATAGCAGTGTCATCAGCGAACTTTTGCACGTGACAGGACTCTGAGTCATATTGGAAGTCTGATGTATATAGATTGAACAGGACCGGAGAAAGTACAGTCCCCTGCGGTGCCCCTGTATTGCTGAACACAATGTCAGACCTGCAGTTCCCAAGACGCACATATTGAGGTCTGTCTGTAAGATAGTCCACAATCCATGCCACCAGGTGTGAGTCTACTCCCATCTCAGTCAGCTTGTCTCTAAGGAGCAGAGGTTGGATGGTGTTGAAGGCGCTAGAGAAGTCCAAAAACATAATTCTTACAGCACCACTGCCTCTGTCCAGGTGGGAGAGGGATCGGTGTAGCATATAGATAATGGCATCCTTCGCTCCCACCTTCTCCTGGTATGCGAACTGCAGAGGGTCGTGGGCGTGGCGGACCTGTGGCCTCAGGTGGTGAAGCAGCAGCCGCTCCATGGTCTTCATCAGATGTGACGTCAGAGCAACAGGCCGGAAGTCATTCAGCTCACTAGGTCGTGATACCTTTGGGACAGGGGTGATACAAGATGTTTTCCAAAGCCTTGGGACTCTCCCCTGATCCAGGCTCAGGTTGAAGATGCGCTGTAGAGGACTCCCCAGTTCCAACGCACAGGCCTTCAGCAGTCGTGGCGATACACCATCTGGACCCGCTGCTTTGCTGGCACGAAGTCTTTTCAACTCTCTGCTCACATGGGCTGCTGTAATTGTGGGTGGGGATGTCTCACCTATGCTGGTACCAGCAGAAGGATGGTTGGAGGATGCAGTACTTCGAGGTGATAGTGGGTTAGGGTGATCAAACCTATTAAAGAAGTTGTTCATTTGGTTTGCTCTCTCCACGTCTGTCTCGATGGCGGCACCCCGCTTCGAGCTACAGCCAGTGATAATCTTCATCCCATCCCACACTTCCTTCATGCTGTTGTTCTGCAACTTCTGCTCCAGCTTTCTCCTGTACTGCTCTTTCGCCGCCCTGAGTTGGACTCGGAGTTCCTTCTGCACACGCTTGAGCTCAAGCTGATCACCACCTTTAAAAGCCCTTTTCTTCTGGTTCAAAAGGCCCTTGATGTCACTTGTAACCCATGGCTTGTTGTTAGCATAGCAGCGTACTGTTCTTACTGGAACTACAATGTCCATACAGAAGTTTACTATCTACATGTGCTAGAAAGCTGCTTTGCGGATCCTACAGGATCAATGTGTGTGCTTTGATGTTTGATGAATGATTCGATGTGGTGAAGCAAAATGCAAAATTCATTCATGGTGCTTTTATATTCAAGTGTCGCATATTCCCCAACGTATGACACAATGCATTTTAAAAGTCACACATACCATTTTTTTGCACCTTCACAACAGCATCAGAATGTACAGCGGCATATCTGGGCCACAGAGAAAAAAAATAAAGACACAGTGAAAAAGTTTATTTTGTGATTAAAGTGGAAATTTCGGCTTTAATCTCAAAATGTCCACTTTAATCTCATAGTTTATTTTATCATTAAAGTAGACCGTCGTAAACTTCATCTTTAAACTGACCCAGTTGTTGATCGCTACGTGCTTCTGGGACTTGTTCCTGAACTGACAGCAGTGGCAAGCAGCAATTGCCACACACACAACGCATTTAATTTATGATATTCCAGCTCTCTGCACATTTAGAATCCTTGGATATATACTTGATGTCACTTTCATGATGAAATGTGTTAAAGTATGTACATTACATTTTACAGATAAATTGTTAACTTAATTTAAATATTATATACTGTTAATAATTACACATGTGGGTGTGGCACTGTGGTGGAGCGGTAGTGCTGCTGTCTCGCAGGGAGTCACATCCCTCGTGTTCCCTGCTGGGAGTTTGCATATTCTCCTGGTGGGTTTCCACAGTGTGCTCCAGTTTCACACTTCACACAATGTGACATTCAACTTCGCACATTACTAGAAGTGCCTTTATAAAAGAAGCAATGGTTTATGTTGTTGTTTGTATGTGTACAGAACCAAGGCCATTTTTGTTTGTAATAAGTGTGTGATTCCAGTATTACATGGTGATGTTTTAAAAGTTGATCTGGGAAGTGAAAATAAAATTGCTTTGAAGAAAGTTTGAAGACAATTCTGCTCACTTGTATGAAATGTTGAATGAAGCTGAGATAGCTTTTATTGAGGCCTGCTTGATTCTTACCTTCCTTGAGTATATTTTAGCCCAATACTTAATAAAGTTAAGTTTGCAGATGTCAAGTGACAGAAATAAGTAAAAAGAACTTGAACAGCTGAGGAGTGTTTATGTGGTTCAAATATGAACATGTGTGTGGTGAGGGCAAGCCTGTGATATCCAGTATTACATTACAGTTTTACACCTTACTGCCCTAGAGCAGATTGAATATGGATGAATTAATGCCATTGGATCAATGAAAATATAAACCTATGGAACCCTGTTTTAATGCCTTCTAATCAGAACCTTGAATTGGATTGTTGTGTATACTTTTTAAAAAAAAAAAAAAAAAAAAAAAAGCAACCATAAAATCAATGACAGTCTAAATACTGCTTCTTTTGTCCTCAAAAATGTCTTCACACAGACATGACTTTATTGCATGTATCTATGGTTCTCCAAGTAGTGTGGTGGAGAGGAGGACTTTAGGAACCTTCTAAACTTGATTTATTGTGGGTAAATTAGTCAAATAGGATTTCAAAACTTGTTGGGCTCAATGGGGGCTGTTCTCAAAGTTGTTCTAATAGATATTATGCTGTCATTGTATTTCTCATACTAGAAAACAGTACACATTTGGAAATCTATACTCTGCCAGTCATTGTGTCCCATGACCAGTTGACATCTTTGACCTCAATGAAAGCAAAAAAAAAAAAAAATGTTGCCATCATGGAGAAAATCATAATGGAGAATCAAAGAGTGATGATGTGTTGGATAGCAGATACTATAGGCATTAGTTATGGGTCACTTGAATCCATTCTTCATGAACAATTAAACAGGATTAAGGTCTGTGTCCACTGGGTGCCCAGAATGTTAACTGTTGAAATGAATCATCTCTGCTTTCAATGTTCCAAGATGAATGTTGGTTTAATGAATTTGGAATGGTAAAATTTAAGAATAGTTTTGTAACTGTAAAATGAAACGTGGATATGACAGAATCCAAGCACCAAATGAAACGATGGAAGCATGTTTGTTCTACACTTGGAAAAGTCAAGGTCATTGCCATATCATACGCACAAGTTTTGATGATGTTGAAGACACACTTGTTATTGATTAGATTCCTCAAAATGTCTACATAACCAGTAACTATTACAAGGTTTTGCCTTGTCATTGTGGCAATCAGTTGGGTAAAGCGGTGAGAAATGCTTGTTACTGGCCCCATTCTCCTTCATAATAATGCCCCTGGCCGCACTGCCTGGGTTGTAAAGGCTTATCTGTGAAACTGTGGATTTAAAAAGATGCCATATTCTCCCTGCCTTCCAGACCTGGGTCCTCATTTATAAAGCTTGTGTATGATCAAAAAGAGGCATATGCAACCTCTTATGCAAACTTCAGGTTTTATAAACGAAAACTAGATGGGGGAATATGTATGTTTACAGTAGCTATGACACATGTGTACGCAAGGTTTTGGAGGAACTGGGAAATGATGACACCCTTGATCAAGTAGCTAAGTGCAGCCAAACCAATTAAATGACAAGTCACACACATAATAATGCTATTCATTGTAAGGTGTGTTGATGTGACAAATGTGTTAAACCTTAAAAGTACAGAATATCATGTAGAAGTTGTGTTTTACTTCCCTTTTAAGAGAGCCAATGCTGCCTATGCAAACTGAAGGACTTTTCTAGGTTTTCACCAGTTTATATCGCCAACCTTCACTCCATCATACCTTCTGTGCTGGAAGTAGTTAACTGCCCAGCAAGGCTCTACATCTAGGTTTTGTGTGGTGCAGGTGGACATATGTAAAACAATTTTTTGACAACATATAAGGCAATTTGCAGCAGTGTCTGGTTCTTCAAATTTAATTGGAGCATTTTGTTACACTCATACTGCAAAACGGGCACCTGGCGACGATGAAGTTACTTTTGTTAACTGTGAGCATTGACATTCCATTAACACACAGGTCATCTGTGATGCCAAGATGAGACTGGCAAATGTTTTGGCTCAGTGGCTTCAGTAAACCCGTGATAAATTTATTTTGTACCAGCAACCATACCACATGAACTTCAGAACAGGTCATCCCTCTGAAGCTAAGCATGTTTGAGCTCAACCAGTAATTGAATGGGAGACTGTTTACGAAAACTTGGGTTAGTGCTGGAAGAGGTGTTGGTGAGGTCAGCAGGGGGAGCTTACCCTGTGGTCTGAATGTGAATTCCAATGCCCCAGTACATTGATGGAGACACTGTGTTGTAAAAATGGTGCTGTCCTTTGGATGAGATGTAAAACCGAGGTCCTGACTGTTTGTGGTCATAAAAAGATTCCTGGGCATCCTTCTTAATGAGTAGGGTGTATCCTGATGTTGAGCCTAAATTGCCCACCTCAGCCCAGTCATCCTGGCCCCTATAATTCCCTATCTCTACCTGGCTATCTATTTCTATCACCGCTTCACCACCTAACAGCTAATGTGTGGAATAAGTGTACTGCCACAAAAATAGCTGCTGTTCCATCATCCAGGTGGATGCAGCACATTAGTGGTGGTTTTGAGTAGTGAGAAAATTGCTATAGAAATGTAAAGAATTGTTGTTGTTATTAAAAATGTATGTGCTGACTGGCTTATTAGTAAGGTAACTGGCAGAACCCTCACTATTTCATATGGCCTGTATTGTTCAATATAATAGCAATCATGCCATGTAACAGCAGCTACCAGCTATCTTTCCTTGACACCCTGAATGCAGAGGAGAGGTGCTGTAATGCCACATCTAATCTTGTGCTATCTTTTATTAATTGCAGTCAGATATTGAAGATAATGAAGTTCTGTTCATTGCAGTAGTTTATGTATGAGGTCGATAAGCATGCTCCCTATGTATGTTTCATGGCAGTGTTCAGGCCACATTCACATTTATAAGGTGATTGAGATTTATAAAAGGAAACATTTTGTAGAAATGTCTATACTATATCATCATTCCAGAGGTCCCTGGCGACTAACACCCATTTCCCAATCTGAAAGACTACCTTTGCAATTCTGAATATGTCAAGTTGGCTGCAGAGGAGTGGCCACATAAACAAGACTAAAATATTTTCCTTTGAGTTGCATTGAAAATCTTTCTGAATGTTGTGTTTATCGGAATTATGCTTAAAAACAAACCTTGTGTGGCTTTACTTGTTGTCTTAATAGGTAAGGATCACAACTTTTTGATTATTCCTTATAGTTTATATAAGTACATTTTTGTCTCTTTAATTGTGTTTTAATAACTCTCTCTATACATTAGTCAAAATTTGAGGAGGAACACTGAAAAATATTTAAGAAATCTACAAGCATTCCTTCTGGTTATGTAACCAAAATCTCTCCTCATTTGGATTATTAGTGTTGAAGGCACAGTGGATTCTTTGGTGTGCTGCATTTTTTTAGAGCCTTTCATGTTTTAAGTAACCCTTTATTCAGTATTCAAGAATGAGGGGAGAGAGAGGAAGCTTCAAAGTTTAAGAACATGTTTGGCTGTGATTGTGACCTACTTTTAGTTTTATTCATGTGCCAAATGTCTGTATAGGAAAAAAAATGCTTAATTGTATTATGTGAGGAATGCTACTTGGATGAATTGATACAAGATAATCAATTGTTCATTTTACTTGGATTATTTACTTCTCCTTTTTTCTAATGTCAAAAGCTAGACTTTGAAAAGGTGCTATATAATGGCTGTCACTAACTGAAGATGCCTTTAACTTCTGCTTCTTAAATCTAACAGTCTGTGCTGTTGGTTTCTGTTGGTGAGAATCCTGGAGCATAGCTTTTCTTTTCATTGGTTTCTGCCAATCCTTCCAGTTTGTGAGTGAGTCTAGAACTGGTGGGATTCTACCAGCTTTGTACATTCAACTTTTCTAATACGTCTCACTTAATACAGCACATTTTATGGTGAACACAATTTCATGTACATGATTATATTCATAGTTTACAATATGGGTGTTTAACTATCGTTTCTGATTGGTTGAATAACCGGACAACATGTGAATTACTGTATATGTGATTGTTTGCTGTCAGCACCGAGTGTCTTTATTTCCTTTAATTACTACTGATGCAAGGGGAGTTGGAAATAATCTCTGTGGTATGGATTGAGGTTTACAGACATCTACAGACATACATACATCCAGGTTATTGTCCTAGAAATAAATCTGCAATGTTTTTTTTTTTTTTTTTTTTTTATTTATTAATTTTATTACAATCCATACAAAGCAATCAAGTTTTTACAAAGAGAAAAATTAAGAACAGATCGATCCCCATAAATCTGCAATGTTCTGTGTAGGAATTTCCCAGAACTAGCAATGACTTGTGCGTGTTTAAGAAAGCAATTATCTGGGTAAAGTTTTCTGAATCTTTATATAAGGTGCTCATATGTTAATATAAGTGAGCCTAAGAGATTCCAGTGGTGATGTCTGTGAAAATAGTCATAGAACATTGACAACCACTAAAAGCCAGGTGATTTTCTTTGATGCCAGTTGCCATGGACAGTTTATGCCATTTTTAGTATGCCTCCTCTTAGCTTGGGATGGTATATGTGAATGTTTTTGACTGAGGGAAGCAGTGCAGTCATTGCAGAACTTCCAGAATAATTAACTGAGAAATTTCATTATAGCAAACTACCAGAAATGAAAATCAACATCCATGAACCTTCCAAAATCCAAGCAAGGGGTTGGCTAACCCAACTCCCCAATGCAAAAGATGCTTTTTTGCCCTCTAATTGTATGGACCACCTTCCATTTTCTGTCAAACCCCACAAAATTCTTCAAGGTAGATGTCTGTCTGTCTGAACCTAACCCCAGCCTAAAATGTCTACAGTGTGGCATATCGACAGCAGCACTCCCCTGCTCTTGGTACTTGATAGGTCTTGAAAGTAGAACACTCACCTTTTTCATTTATTTATTTGTTTGTTTTTCTAGGTAGGTCTCACTTTTAAAAGAAAAAGCCTAATCAGCGAGTACATAGAAAGCCACACACCCCTTTCGTCACTGATGTCTCACAAGGCTTGCCCTTCAGTTTTCATAATTCGTTCTTGTTTAGGCAGAGCGTAGCGGGATTGGCATTGTTGGGCAGACTTTCTGAACAATGGATGCCGCTGTGGCTTTTTTAGCAAGCACTTTTGAGGTTTTTCTCATGTGTGTTAGGTGATGAAGTTCCAGCAAGTGGGAGGTTAGTACCCTCCTTTTACTCCTGAATTCAAAACTCCACATTCTAGTGGCCAGCTGCTTATGGTTTGCCTTTTATTGTCCAGTTTATGACCCCTTGGGGGCAATCAAACTGCACCTCTGTTAAGCTCTGCCAGCGGCCTGCTTCTTGATGTGGACATAGTTTTAATCCTGTTTCACTTTCACCCCGGCAACGGGCTCCCTTTGTAACTTACCCCTGACTGTTTTGCTTGAAGCTGCTCTCTCTTGCCTCCGATATTATGGATGAGTTCTGCTGTTTGTCAGTTGTTGGCAGGCATCAAACAAGGTCGGTGGTTTCTTCTGAAGATGGTTCCAGTGCATGGGGCTGCATTTGATCACGGTGGGGCACGTCGGCACAGCCGCTGTGCGGGGTTACAAGGGGCGGGTGGGGGGGGGGGGGTTCAGGATTCATAGTCTCCATTACAGGCTACCATGCTTGAAGATGGCCAAAGTTCCCCTAGGGAAAGGTCAAGCTTTCACCAAGTGAAATATAATATTATATATATATATATATATATATAATATATATATATATATGAATAAATAATTGATTTGTTGAGTAGCCATCCTTTTAAGTCAACATTTGGTAGGGATACGATTGGAGGAAATGATAGAGCCAAAGGTTTTTGGAAGAAGACTCTACCAACTTTGCCATTCTTTTTGAAATTCTTCAAATAGCATTTTTTTGCAGCTTACCTTCAAGTATACAAGCTTATTCTTAGTCTGGAGTCTGAGACACTCCAGAGCATTGACATTTGTTCCTTTAGCTGCATGCCTTATCCCATTGTCCTTTTGGTGGATGAATATTCTCCACAGGTCTCCTGCTATAGGTTTTCTTTGAAGATTTCTCTGTCCTAATATGTTTCCCTTTTTTATTCAGAAGTCTTTCAAGTAGACAAAAAGCCCCAGCCCAGAACTCACTTTAACCATAATTCATAATACATTTGAAAGGGTTTGGTTTCATATCACTTGGTCTTGGAGCTTCTTGTGGACCTCCATGACTTACCTTCTCTTTCGGATGATCAGTATTGCAGGATGCTTTGTTCTTCACAAAAAAAAAATCTTCGTAATGACCTTTGCAGCTTGGGCGATTTTTTTTTTTTGGTTTCTTGCAGATTTTCTTCTTCTGTTTTTCTTCTATTGATATATTTCATGAACCCTACTTTATTTGGAGTCATACTGGCCATTTTTGAAAAATAAAGGTGGTGTGTTTAATCTGGATTTATGGGAGGCCCCATTCAGAATAGAGTATTGGTTACACCACCCATATTGGATTGTGTCATGTCACAATGGGACAGTTGACCACTGTGTGGAACTGATTGTTTTATACTTTCATTTAGTTATGTAAACTATCCCAATTTAACACTATTGATAAAGTATGAGTGAAAGTGTGGGTATGGGGATAGGGATAGGTATGCCCTGTGTATAACTGATACGATATTCAGGGCTGATTTCTGTCTTGTGCACAGTACAGCCAGGATAGGTACTGACATTTTGCGACCCTGAGCTAATATATAATTTTAAACAGGCAGATAAGATTCCATATTTTTACACAGCATAAGTGAAAAAGCTACTGAATACTCCTTACAGCTGCTGATATATTATAATACACACTCATACATACACATATCAGAAGCTTAAAATAAAGTGCATAAAAGCATCATGGGTATGTGTGTGGGTAGAGTCTTACTGCTTTGATCCAATAATAACTTGGGTTGGAGTCAACTCACCTTACAGTGTCCGTTAACTTGTGTTCAATGACATGAGTGGGTACAGAGGAGATTTTATAATGTGCAAAGGCGCGTGACATAAAAGTGATTCATCTGTTTCCAAAAATGCCTGGAGATTGAGAGGATCACCTCAATGACAGACTTTACCGGACTGCTTTTATTTAGCTATTTCTGTCTTCCTTCTGGTGTCCCCCAATGTTTTTCAGTTCAACTCTTATTCACTTTCTCATTGGTGGTTGTTGTCAATGAAAGATTTGCTTATGATTCAACTGTCAGCACAAGGGGTAAACAATCTATTTAAAAATGCATTAGGAGTAGAGTGATCCCTAAAATTGAATTTAATGAGGGCCACTTTGCTGTCCTTTTGACTGGTGATATCCCGCTAATAGATATCCTGCTACCTTTTGCTTCATGGTTATTGAAAGTGTTTTTTTAATTTTTTTGATTGTTCTGCATGAGTGGATGTGTGCTGGAGTATACAATGTGATGGACTAATATCCCGTCCAGTCTAGTTCCAGAAATTGGTTGTATTCCTGGAACCCAAATATTGGATTAAGTGAGCTCTGGAAAATGAGTGAATGTGCTGTAAATAAAGAGAGTCCAGTCAATTAGTAGGCAGAATTTCATAATCTTTCCTGATATATAGTTTTGTCATGTAATTTTAGTCTTGGTGATCCTACATTTGAATTTTAACAGATGAATGATACATTTGTGGATAATGAGTTGGGAGATCCGTGAAATTGGGTTGCTGAAATAAAAGCTTCACAGCTAATGAGATCTGGTATTAGAAGACCCCCAAAAATGCATGAGAGAGAATTCCAGTGACATATAGTATAAGGGGCTGGAATGTATCCCACTCAACTACAATTTTCCTGGAAATGGCAAAATTCCAGGTGATGAGGAGGTGGACTGAAAGAGGTGGCTTTTGGGAATTCCTTGATTGGGATCTGAAGCTAGACCACGTCTTTCTGTCCCTTTTTAGAGTCTACTAATTATCTAAAACAGTTATCCCATAAACTATCCTGTAAATTGGTGCTAACCCAAAAAAGAACTAGTTGCATGGTGAGAATCAAGTCTGGATGTTGATCAAACATAATTTTTATTTATATTTCAATATTTACCGTGAAATTCTATGCATTTATTTTTTGCCTGCTTATAGTGACACAAGAGCCTGCTATTTCTCTATTTGCCTGCACAAGCGTGATGTCCTATCTTTGAAAAGGTTTCACTCCAAGTTGCTGTCATATATGGATAAGGAGTATTAAAAAAAAAAAATGGAAGAATGTGATTGAGGAAGGGATCAAAGGAAACAACCACTTATTTGGAATGAAAAACTGTGGCAGACTTGTCCAGCAGAACAGGATGTGCGGTATGGTGGCTGCCCTGTGACCAGTTACGTGGCTCCTGGCAATCGTTGTTGTGCATAGACAGAAGCTGGCTTGTACCCTCTAATTAGTTTTGTCAGAGCACTGATGACATTCCTGCTGGGAATAGCTGTGGTTTTTGCATGTGACCTTTGCTTTGCTTAGGGCCAAGCTAGAAGGTACCAGAAGACAGGGGAGGTTAGTGAGGTCAGATGTTGAAAGACCTGGTAATACTTAGCTCAGCACTGAAAAGGAACTGTGTACTTGCATGAAAGTATCAAAAAACCCTCCGATCCAAACAGGAATTTGTGGTGTGTAGAGGTTTCCACCCATAATTTTCCAGTTCCATCACTACAGTACTGTGATGCTGTAGGATTCTAAAATAGTTGTTTCCTACACATGCAGCCCTCACAACTTTGACTTCAGAGTTGAATAATTCTGCCTGATTTACTCCTCAATTTTCTGAAATTGGCTAATTTAATTTCACTTGTTTCAGACTTCTTCCTAGCAGGATCTATGTGTTCGTGGCATAATCCTACACACATATTTACTTTTCCCCTGCATGGACAATCTGCCTAATTCAGAAAGCAAGTGTGGTGTATTTGAAATATAAAGCTGCCTCCATCTCATTGTCTCATCCCAAGCAAGTCACTTAATGTCCCTATGACCCAACTGTAAACTTGTATAATGTATGTTGTATCTTGAAAAGGTGTCAAACACTTAGTGATAATAACTTGCATGTTTTTGGTATATAACTAACACTGGAGCATTGAGCATGTGCAACTGCCACACAGATAGTGCCCAAGTTTTTGGAGCTGACCACCACACTATCATGTTTCCCTTTATAAACAGTTTAATGTAAAGGCAGGCTGAATCAGGTCAAGGTATCCTATTGAGGAGCTTGTATTTTGACTTCTATTGGGTGAAACAATTTAGCACAAACAAATAGTTATGCAAGAAAAAAGAGCACACTGACACAAGGCTAAGGTGATATATGGAGTTGTAAAGAACGGAGAAATGTGAGGAATTTGGAGGCCTCTGCTATGCCAAATTGTTACTTCTGATGATGGGATTGGTGGATAATGGGGGTGTGGCAGAAGTAGTAGAAATAAACATCAAAGCAAGTCTGACTATAAAATGGTTAAATTGACAAAGAGAATGTGACATGCAGAGGGTTGAATGAGTTCCCAATGAGAATGTGCTACTAGAATAAGTAGGAGGCCTGGCTTGGTCAGAAGATGGTATACTAGCATGGTCTGCCTGCAGAAGCTGTACTTCATTTCTCTTCTGTGATGAGATCCTTTTGAAGTGTTCAAAAAAATTGTGTCATGTGGATACATGTCATGAGCAACCCACAATCCCAGAGTTAGACTGTATCATGGCTGAGCCATTAAACCTGTGGATGGCCAAACAATCAAACCCTGGATATCATCACAACACACAGTATGAAGTTGTAACCATGCGGGAAGCCAGTTTTGCGCATGAGCTCATGTGTCTTCGGCAGCACAAAGGGAACATTGAGGGTCTTTGGATTCAGAGGCGTGCTTCACTGTAGGCCAGGGGTGTGAATAAATCTGCCCGATTGTGCGTCAGGGTTTTGTTTTTCAGAAGGTCAGGGCCTTGGCTTAGCTGTTCAGCGAAGGAAGCACAGTCTCTTCCAAGTTACTTATTCTGACAGGGAAAAACAAAATGAGTCAATAAAGTATTTGGAGCTGAAAGGAGCTCTGGAGCTAAAAGCTTTGCACAGCAGGTCTCACCCCACCCCTCCTCCTCCTCCTCCCAATACCCATTGCCTTCCTGGATGGAAAGCACAATAGATGTTTGCTGCAAAATGTTGAAAGTACTCTCAAATCAATTCTGCCTTAATTAAAGGAATTCGGAAATTAAAGTTTTGAACCTGGCAAGGCAAAACCTAATGGGGGTTGGTAATGGAAGCTCTCCCAGTAGTGTCTCAGGAACGGTAGGAGTCAACTTGTATGCAAGTTAAGACCAACATAGTGCCAAGTCTTTAATATCTTGAGCAGAGTACTTTTTCCAGAACACTCTGCAAAGCAGCTAAAATTGCATTTCAGACCATACCAGCCCTTTTAGACAAAGCATGCCTAAACAAGACACCCATGTGGTCCAATTGAAGAGTGTCAGTGCCCATCCTAACAGAGTCATAGGTATGTCTGTCATTCCAGTATGGTTTTGTGACAAAGGCTGTAACCCCTAAAGATGATGGGTCAGTTTTAACTCGAAGCAATAATCCCCAACTGTTTGGTCAAACATGCAAGTAAGAATTGTCACTGTACTCTACACATGAAACAATACTAATAATACCTTTGATTCACGGCGTGACCCTGAATAAGCCATTTAACTAGCTTGTGCTACATTTAAGCAGTTGTACATTGCAAAACAACATTGGTCGGACTGTATTATATATTACATCAGTTATTATAGTAAGCTGTTTTGTAAAATTGTACATAAAGCAATTACAAATGGAACATAAAGATCACACAGTCCTCATAACACTTTTCCTGATGAGCTTTCTTACAAATCACTGTAGCATAGCAATTAAGAAGATCAGTTGATATTACTTTTATATAGCACTTCCCATAGTGACCTCTGCTAGATAGGATACTTGTTTTGTTTCATGGACAGCTTGAATTCTTTGAGGCATTGATTTAGCTGAATGCTTTAAACGTTTCTTAGGAACTTTTATCCATGCAACTCGTGCAGATTTATTTATCCTGCTAACCTCTTTTTTGCATTTCATTCCAACAGGTTTCTGTGCAGACTTTAGGGTAAACTGAAGCAAATATTGTGTTCATAGAACTAGCTTGAGATGATTTATACATTGTGGTGCAGAGCGTTATCCATTTAAAAAAGGGTAGACTGTGGCAATCAAGTAACACACTGATTCTGTGACATTCAAATAACACTCACTTGTTATTATAGACTGAGTGTGTATCAAGAAAATGTCCATCCTTCCATATTGTTACACATTGCCATCACCCGCCTATGATCATGGACATATAGTTGGTATGTGTCCATGCATTCATATTTTTGATAAATTTTTACTATGTAATCTTCATGTCACACTGGAAAATTGAAATTTGTTGGACCATGCAACATCTCCACCTTTGCCAATTCCGATAACTGACGGTCAATATATAATTATATGTTTATTTACTTCAGGTTTGAATGTTTTAGTTATGTTGAAAATGTATTACGCATTATCAAAGAAACAACAGCAGCAAGTTAGACAGTGATATATGCTTCTTTTTTTGTTTATTAACTTGCTGACTTTTATGCATTGAATATATAAACAAAAAGGGAATGCATATCTTTGTGACATAATCAGGCATATCACTCCATTATAAAAAAAATCTTGGGCGGGAGACGAGACGTGATCTTCTCGGAAGACAATTTGACGTCCCACGAGACAAGGCAGTGAGACAATATTTAAAACAAGTTCATGGACATCTAACCTAGCAGTTGTTGGAATGCTTTGGCAAATACACTTCATGTGCTCCCAGCTCTTAAAACTACGACAGGCGACAAGCAGAACACACATCTCGCCAGCAGCATCAAGCCAGCAGATGATCCGACCGCTTCTCCTTCGCTTGCTGTTAATAAGGACTTATGGTGTTGAAAACCTGACATAAAGTATAATGGTTTTGGTCCTATGATGGGCATTCGGTATAAAGGGTGATGCAGGTGCTCTTTTATGAACAGCAGCACAAGTTGTTCCACAAAGAAACACTTTGCACCGCATGCGTGCCATTGAAATATTGAGAGAGTGCTGTATATTTCAGGGTGATTTTGTTTTAAAGTAACACATACATTTAAACTGGTTAAATCTTTTACAGTTTGGATGCAGGACACATGTCTTTCACAAGGTACAAAACCTGAATCTGCGTATTTAGCATGTAGGCAAATCTGTTCCTCCTTTTTATTAAGTGTTCCACCTTTTTTCCACAGCGACTCGACTGTCCAAAATGGAAAATCCTAAAAACTGTGCCAGTGCAACGACAGTCCGGTAAACATAAATTGTAAAAAGTTGATGAAAAGGACGAGGTAATGCCTTTAACGTGTTTCTTTTAGTCTCTGCTAATGTTTGTGGAGTAGTTTCCTTCACTTTCTTAAGTTATAGAAGGTCCCAGCATATGGATATGGATGTGTGTAGCAATCGCATCATATAATGCAAGCAGTGAGGCATGTGCAAAGTACTGAGGTTCTAAATGGTGCAGTAGCCAACAAAGTCTCTTGTCTTCAACTAGGGAAAAAGGTTGCTCATGGATTGTGATAATTTCTATTATTTTTAGTAGTTTGGCCTTTAGTTCTCCCGCTGTCTTGAACAAATGTCTTCAAGTTTTGAAAGGTTTGCTGTACGAGGCTACTGCTGGTGAGCCAGGTCACGTCTGATTTAAATTTTATTTTGGTTGCATAAGCTGCTAGAAATTCATTGAAAAAGTTTTTTTTTGCGTAAAAACGTGTGTGTTTGTGTGTGTGGGTTAACCTCATAAAGTGGCCAATAAGTGTACAAACAGAAAAAACAACTGCTGTAGGTGAGCTATAGTTTATTTTATGCTCTATCGTCATGTCAAGCTTTATGACAAAATGCTATCTGTAGGAAATCAATTAAAATGACAGTACCAGATATGTTAGTCTTTATTTTATAAGTGCCATCTTTAGAGGTTAAGATTTCTATACATAACAATTATCTGTTACTGCTTCCCCTCCCTTAAAAAATACTTTGGCAGTGTTGCCTTTGCTGGTTTCCAGTGGTTCCACTTTTTTAATGACAGTCTCAACTTGACAATGTATCTAGAACAGATAGATTTTCTAAAGAGTTATTTTAATTTGAAAACACCAAGGTTTGATTGATGCAGGCCTTGGGATCAGTTATTCTGCAAAGAAAGTATGATGAAGGAGTGCAAGGTAAACTTGGAGGAATGAAGTGAGAGGGGACAGCACAGGTCTCCACATGTTGTTCTCTCTACTACGATGAAAGCACCTGCACGTGCTGACCGGGGGACACGCCCCTTGGACCAGCTGGAATCATTCTGTGACCTCGGCAGAGGTTTTTCTTTCAGACATAAGAAAGAGTTTGCTTGAAATGTACATTTTTCTGAAGGTATTACTGTGGTACGTCAGGAACCTCTATCCACGTTCTCAAACATATTATTAAACATTCAACTACCAGAGATGGAATTGTGGTGTGCAGATGGAGTTTATGACCAGTAATCATAGTGGATTATGGTAACACATTTTCTGTTGGGGTTCATGGTAGGACTTTTCTTTTATGTCAGGCTCTTAATGGTGCAATCATTCCATGTGTCTATTGTCTGCCCGTGCATTTCAGTTCATGTTTTTGGTGCCTGCGGCCTATCCAGTTAGCATCAGAGGGTATCGCAGGGTCTATCACAGGGTTCATGCATATGCAGGTAGTGGGCCAGTTTATATTGTCCAATTAAGGTAAAATGCATGTTTTTGTGAGAGAAGGAAACTGGAGTACCAAGTTGAGAATATGGAGACTTTAAAGTGATGAAAGCAGGAGGGTATTTCAACCAGCTGCCTTGGCACCCCAAAATATATACAGTGGTGTGAAAAACTATTTGCCCCCCTTCCTGATTTCTTATTCTTTTGCATGTTTGTCACACAAAATGTTTCTGATCATCAAACACATTTAACCATTAGTCAAATATAACACAAGTAAACACAAAATGCAGTTTTTAAATGATGGTTTTTATTATTTAGGTAGAAAAAAAATCCAAACCTACATGGCCCTGTGTGAAAAAGTAATTGCCCCCTTGTTAAAAAATATCCTAACTGTGGTGTATCACACCTGAGTTCTATTTCCGTAGCCACCCCCAGGCCTGATTACTGCCACACCTGTTTCAATCAAGAAATCACTTAAATAGGAGCTGCCTGACACAGAGAAGTAGACCAAAAGCACCTCAAAAGCTAGACATCATGCCAAGATCCAAAGAAATTCAGGAACAAATGAGAACAGAAGTAATTGAGATCTATCAGTCTGGTAAAGGTTATAAAGCCATTTCTAAAGCTTTGCGACTCCAGCGAACCACAGTGAGAGCCATTATCCACAAATGGCAAAAACATGGAACAGTGGTGAACCTTCCCAGGAGTGGCCGGCCGACCAAAATTACCCCAAGAGCGCAGAGATGACTCATCCGAGAGGTCACAAAAGACCCCAGGACAACGTCTAAAGAACTGTAGGCCTCACTTGCCTCAATTAAGGTCAGTGTTCACGACTCCACCATAAGAAAGAGACTGGGCAAAAACGGCCTGCATGGCAGATTTCCAAGACGCAAACCACTGTTAAGCAAAAAGAACATTAGGGCTCGTCTCAATTTTGCTAAGAAACATCTCAATGATTGCCAAGACTTTTGGGAAAATACTTTGTGGACTGATGAGACAAAAGTTGAACTTTTTGGAAGGCAAATGTCCCGTTACATCTGACGTAAAAAGAACACAGCATTTCAGAAAAAGAACATCATACCAGCAGTAAAATATGGTGGTGGTAGTGTGATGGTCTGGGGTTTTTTTTGCTGCTTCAGGACCTGGAAGGCTTGCTGTGATAGATGGAACCATGAATTCTACTGTCTACCAAAAAATCCTGAAGGAGAATGTCCGGCCATCTGTTCGTCAACTCAAGCTGAAGCGATCTTGGGTGCTGCAACAGGACAATGACCCAAAACACACCAGCAAATCCACCTCTGAATGGCTGAAGAAAAACAAAATGAAGACTTTGGAGTGGCCTAGTCAAAGTGCTGACCTGAATCCAATTGAGATGCTATGGCATGACCTTAAAAAGGCGGTTCATGCTAGAAAACCCTCAAATAAAGCTGAATTACAACAATTCTGCAAAGATAAGTGGGCCAAAATTCCTCCAGAGCGCTGTAAAAGACTCATTGCAAGTTATCGCAAACGCTTGATTGCAGTTATTGCTGCTAAAGGTGGCCCAACCAGTTATTAGGTTCGGGGGCAATTACTTTTTCACACAGGGCCATGTAGGTTTGGATTTTTTTTTCTCCCTAAATAATAAAAACCATCATTTTAAAAACTGCATTTTGTATTTACTTGTGTTATATTTGACTAATGGTTAAATGTGTTTGATGATCAGAAACATTTTGTGTGACAAACATGCAAAAGAATAAGAAATCAGGAAGGGGGCAAATAGTTTTTCACACCACTGTAATTAAGTATGATTCTGATCCTGCGGCTTAATTTAATTTGTAGAATTAATTCAGATGTAGTATTTTCACATATGCGGAGTACAGTGAAATTCTTACTTGCGTGTGTGACCAACATGCAATACGTGCAGTATATATATGTAGTCTGATTGTGAAGTGTAATCATCCTCACATTTACCTTGTAAAAAGGTTCTATATAAAAAAAAAGCATATCTATTTTTATAAACAGATACACATATAGGTAGTAGCTATAACAAGTGCAGTGAAACGGTTTAGTGGCATATCCAACCAACATGCAACAAATGTATGTATGTTTGTCTAATATATCGTTCTTTTAATTTCTACCCTTGAGTGTTTATTTATTATTGGAGAGAGAAAAAGGATGTGTGTTTCTCTTTACTAGAACTCAACTTTTTTGATTTAGACTTTCTTGTAAGCTGACTGTAGACACCATAGCCCCTATTTTCTTCAATTTGAGTTTTTAGGAGTTTCTCTGCTGAACTGTCCGCGTAATTATAATGTTAATGAAATTATATTGTTATGTTTTTATGTTAATCAAAGTGATATTTGATGTAGTACGTGTTCCACTTAGTGTGATGATTTTTTCTTTGTAAGTGTTACATGGTTTAATTATTTTTGTTATTGAATTATAGCTGACATCTCGCTGAAGTGCACTTGACTTGCAATCAGTGAAAGGCATCACACAAAATTAAGGCTATCGGTATAAAGATATAAGGTTGGCCGTAGACTTGCTTTCTAAATATCAGTTTGTTGCTTGTAGATCTTTGTGACTAAAAGTAAAATTCCCCCAACTATTAGAAAGGTAATATTCCCAGTAAGAATTGCAAAATGGTTGCCTGGCAGTTTTCTGCCAAGAACCACCCTGGGGACCTTGCAAGTCTCATCTTGACTTTGTCTTTGATATGCTGAGCTGTATTGGGCCGTTTTCGGCACTATAATAAGGCCTCCTCACAGCTAGCACACCAGTACCATCTGCCATTATGCAGGCCTTCTCTCACATCATGCATACAGCAAGGCCTTCCTTGTCAAAGTTTTGCAGCAGCTTGTGGGCTGGCGGCAGCTCCTGTAGACGAGTGCTTGACGGCACTTCCAGGTTTGAAGTACTTCCAGATAGCTTCCGGAGCCCCAGGCGAGTCGTCCAAAAGTCTCCCTGAAGGGATATAAGCACTGCCCCCACATGCTGTAGCAGCCGCTAGGCTTCCCCCACACTGCAGCCTAATTCCAGGAAATAGTTTCACTGTTTGTTCACATTCTGATTTCCTGCTAAATATCATTAGTGAAAGCAGAGATCCAGGTCTTGTGCCGAGAGCAAGCGGCGCATGGAGAACTTTCCAGGCAGGCTTAATAGGCTGCAATTGTAAGGCCTCTTTTGCAGGTGCTGCATTTTCGCATTATTGAAACACAATGGAAAGAGCTTTCTACAGCTTTCCTACTAGATTTGAGGAGAAATCAATTTAAAAAACAAAAAAAAAATTATTAAAAAGGGACACATTTTCAAGTGCAAGCAAGCAGGAGTAATAACCCACTACACCTGCCAATTTTAATATTTTAGTACATTTACTATGCAAGATTCAAGTATTCCTCCATTGCTCTTGCTCATTACTGGTTTGCTTTGTTTCAGTCTGTCTGGCAAGTTATTGTGTAGAGCTGCTAATATCAAGACATTTGTGTAACAATTGTGTAGTGATTATGTAGTAGCAATCCCTTTGAGTCTGGCCTGGAAAAGACAACTACGCAAAATCAGTTTGGTGTGACTGACTTACTTGTTTCTTTGTTTTCATAAAGCTGCCAATATACTGCTTTTGAAATTTAATAGATTGATTCTTTGGTGCAAAAAAATCTCACAAATGATGACATGTCTAGGACAGTGTTGTTCGATGTTCACATTGCTAAGGTAAGCTAAGCATTGAAGACCATGACTTTGAAATGGCTAGGAGGTGTCATAGTGGTGTAGAAATGTCTGTGCCTGAGGTGTTTGATATCTTTATTTTTCAGCAACTGCTTTAGAGACTTAAGAGAATAAAGTGACATAGAGCTTCTTATCTGTGGTGATGTATTTATTAAATAATGTCAAATTTTTTTTTATTTAAATCTCAACTCTGGGAAGCATTCATTCATTACATATACTGAAAGGAAATAAAACAAATTTCAAAAATACTCTGTCAAAGTCTATACCTTTTGAGACTTTGAACCATTTCTGGTTTAAGGTCTGAGACTTTCCCCCAGCAGCCACAATATATACCTGTTTGTGAGTGTATGCATGTTTATGTTTTTATGTACTGTATTTGTAGGTACAAGTATATAATTGTTTGTATAGGTTATAACAGAAATGTGTATAATTGTGTACAACTAATATCATGCAAAATGATATCTGCAATTGGAATATATATGTGAAGAAATAAGTAGAATTATTTTATAATATTTCATTATTTATGATATGCCTAATGTGGTATATACATGTATATTATAGATACTGTACATGCTTACGTTCATACATAATTTATACTCTGTGTGTGTGTATGTATAAATAAAAACACATACTTCTAACACATTTTATTTAAGTATGTGCATGTCTATATATATATATATATATATATATATATATATATATATATATATATATATATATA
>JANRMT010062839.1:3744615-3762882 GCA_026402145.1 Polypterus bichir lapradei | reverse complement strand
ATATATATATATATATATATATATATATATATATATATATATATATAGTGTATGTATATTTATATGTGTGAGTGTATATAAAATGTTCACATGTAGCCATACAAATATGCAAGCAAAATATATGAGGTTGAATTGTCCAGAATATAATGCTATAGGTAAAGCCCTAACTAAAAAGCAGCTTTTAATGTGCTATATGGAAACTGTCTCAATAAGGAATAAAGCGGTAGCAATTGGTGTGCCACAAACATGTGTAAGACCATGTTTCAGAGACACCGCTTTTTACTATGTTGGCAGGTGTCTCAGGAGAAGTCTTTGCTCTGTTGTTCTGCTCCTTCAGATCTTGACGTGATCTTCAGAACCCCAGCTCTTCTTATCTTTCCCCTAATTGAAATGTGGTAAATTATCCAGAGCAAGACCAGCCGTTGACATGCACTCTGCCTGGCTTCCTGACGATTTTTAATTTCAGGTCTGGCCGCGTAACAGGATACAGCAAATTCTTTCCGCTAACATGCCGGGTGACCGATGCTTCAAAGACAACCGACATCTTTGATTTCAGCCGCCACTGTTCCCTTGTTCTTCATTTTCTGTTCTCCTGCTATTTCATGCATTTCCAGCCAAGACACTCTTTCCCCCTCCACTTCTGAAATACAATTTTGTCACACTGCACCCCAGCGTTGCATTCCAGCAATTTGGGGGCTTTCCAGGAGCAGTGTAGAACAGGGTTTGGATATAGTTCAGCATCAATGTTCAAAGCCAGAGGAAGACTTCAAAGGCGAACCAGTGAAGGAGGTGTTGATGACTACTGTCCTCCGGGGCACCACATTTAGCTTGGTCTGGGTTCATTTTGTCGCTCCTTCCCAGCCGCTAGCTTCCTGTGGTATTACTCACATCCTTCTTGCTCAGGCGTTGTCATGTGTTGGAGGACAGGATTTGTCTGTGGTGCTGTTTGCAATCTTTTTGTGATAGCTGGAATAGTATTAACATTAAAAAAAATAATTTTATGCATTAAAAGTGTGCTATTTCTATTTAAAAAAGGGACTTTATAAGAAACCCCCCTCGCCGCCTTTATGTGGCTAACCTTAATATAGCAGGTATGCAGAGTTTAAGAAGCACCTGTTTTAAAGTTTGGCAGCTGTTGTCACTTTGGGGCTTCTTGCTTTGCCCAGTCTTTGATCTTAGCCGCCTGGCTTCCTGGACTGATGGCAGGATCTTGACAGGTCAATGGCATTTCTTCTCAAGTATTTATGTTGCAGTGGCCTGAGCAATTTTTAGCTGAACTGATGTGCACTTTTCAAAGCTGGCAGCAGAAAAACTCTCCATTTTGTACCCTTGACCCCACAGACACAGTTTACAAGCAATAAACAGTATTAGAAACTAAGATTGACATTATGTTGTAAACAAGTGCAAAGTGAGCCTTTGAGTATTTTTAAGCTGATTCTATTAGTTTATAAAGCTCAAAATTGGACTGCTCATTTTACTGCTCAGTAGAGAAAGTAGAATAATTTCATGGCTTACATCAAATTCTTTTACATTATATTAGCTGTGCTTCGGAAAAGCTATGTATTTTTTTTATATTATAAATAACTTTATCACTATATCTAATAAGAGAGTTAATAGACAAAAATCATAATAAAGAGGTGTGGCTTAGATGTCTGGGGGGAAAAAAAAAAAAACGTGTTAAACAAACTGAGGGCAGGGCAGCATAGCTTTGACACGAATAGTAATGAGCAGCCTCATTGGCTTGGAGTAACGTATACTATGTAAGTGGACAATGAGAGAGGGAGGGGAAAAATGTGGCTTTGAATGTGAAAGGCTGTCAAAGCTTAACATGGCACAGTTTGTTGAGTGTACATAGTTATGTTTTCAATATATGTATTTTACTTTGTTTTTATATAACTGTTGTTCAGCACTCTAACTTAGAAATCAGTATCTTACAAAATTATGCAGCAGTTTCACAAATCTGCTAATAAAAAAATTTGAGATCTACTTAATAGAGTACATAATATTTGTAATGTAAAACATATTGATAAATTAATTGTTTTTAGTTACATAAATTTGATATTACATATTAACATTTAGGCAAATATTACTCTATTAGATTAAATAAATTTTATTAATCACATGAGGAAATTTAAATGCATAGCAGAAACATAAACAAGAATACAGACTCACAGGACAGATAATACCTCCAACTAATCAATCAATAAATAAATGATAAATAAAAATAAACTTAATGAGTATATCTGGTGGAAGCATTGAATTGCCTGATAGCAGTGGGCAGAAAAGATCCCCAGTGGTGGTACTTAGCACACTGTGGTGGTAATGAACCTGTGGCTAAAAGTGCTCCAAGAGAGCATTTCCTGGAGAGGATTTTTCATGTTGACACCCAATTTTGCCATCATTTTCTTCCAAAACACATGCAGGGTTGCACAGTTGTGTGGCAATTATTATTCTTGCTCCTTAATGCAGACACTATGTATTTGATTCCAGATCATTGTCTGTATGGAGCTGGTGCTTTTGACTTTCATTGTATGAGTTTTGTCCTAGCACATTCCAATTATGTGTGTCTTTAGGTCTATTGGTGATTCTAACTGGCTCCTGTCTTTGCTTTCAGGATTTACTTGCCCTACATTGTTATCCTATAATGAAACAAGTAGGTATAGAAAGAATTTCATATGACATTAGAACACAGTGGCAGAACAAAATTGGTAATTTTGGTCTTACAGCTGTGGAGAACTTTGTAGTGGGTTAAAAAAATATATGGTAATATTACTAATGTTTATCTCCTTTCATTTTTCCTTCTCAACTGCTTTTACTGATAATGGTCGCAGCCATTATATTTGTTTATTTTATTTAAATGTTTAATAATTTAAATATTTATACTTTATGTAGCATTTTCTAATTTGTGTTATTTATATTTATATTTTTTAGCTCTGTATAGTGATAACTATAGTTAGCATATGTACTAACTACTATTCATACAATCGTAGTATGAGTAATACAAGTATATTGTACTGAGTTCCCAGTTTGTTATGTCCACCTACTTAGCTGTGTGTTGCACCTTCTTTGGTCTTCAGAACAGTTTAAATTTCTCTGGGCATGGATCCCAAAAGACAATAGATACATTGTTCAGAAAGTTTATACCATACAGAAATGACTGCAACCATTCTGTATAATTGTGTGTATTTTATGAATTTTTATAACTGACATTATACACTAAGCATGAGTGTTTCATCACATTGTACACAGTTTCTACATACAGCATTATAACATAAAAAAAAAACTTCATAAAGTCACTTTATTCACGTGTAGCATACAAAAAGCACTTTAATTACTTAAACATTTGTTACATTGCAACTTGTTTTTCTTACTGTGTTCTGTAGAGACCAACTTAGTCATGTTTGGAGTTGGGTGTCAAAATACACGAAATTTGCCCCTTTGTTTCTGTTTCAGCAAAACAGATGTGCAAATGCTGTTTATTTCTTTAGTGAGTTGAAAATGAGCCTTTTTATGGCAGTGAGCCAATGATAATAGAAATATTATGAATGAGACCAAGTGAGGTTAATCTGAATCCTGTTAATTTAAGGAAGTGCTTGGAAAAAAATGTAACTACGTTAAAATATCACAGGCTTAAACCACCTTTTGTATATGTGTGTATGCATGTGCGTATATATGTAAATGTATGTATATACACTACTGGTTAAAAGTTTTATTACACCTCAGTTTTTCCAATTTTTCTTCAAATTTGATAAGTTGAACTGCAATAAATGACCTAAAATGGTGAAAAGGTAAGCAGTAAACTACTAGAAGTTTCAATTTACAGTAATCCCTCCTAGATAACCTTGTATGGTTATTTTTATATATTTTAAGCCCTTATAAACTCTCCCACACTGTTAACATTATTAGAGTCCTCTAGACATGAAATAACACCCTTTAGTCAAAAGTTTAAACTGTGCTCCATGACAAGACCAGAGATGACAGTTCTTTCTCACAATTAAAATAATACAAATATATCTTCTACTCAAAGGAATGCGTGTCAGGAGCAGAGAATGTCAGAGAGAGAGAGAGAGAGCATGCGAGAGAAAAGCAAACAATCAAAAAATCAATACGTGCTTTTGGGCTTTTAAGTATGCCGAAGCACCGCGATAAAGCGGCATTTTTTTAGAGGAGCATCCGTATCCTCTAGGCAAACAGCCTCTCTGCTCACACCCCCTCCGTCAGGCGCAGAGAATGTCAGAGAGAGTGAGAGAGACAGAGAAAAGCAAACAATCAAGCACCACACGGGAAGCATATCGTATATCATTGAGAAGTTTTAGTTAATACGTAATACATGCTCTGATTGGGTAGCTTCTAAGCCATCCGCCAATAGCGTCCCTTGTATGATATCAACTGGGCAAACAAACTGAGGAAGCATGTACCATAAATTAAAAGACCCATTGTCTGCAGAAATCTGCAAACCAGCGAAAAATCCGTGATATATATTTAGATATGCTTACATTTAAAATCCGCGATGGAGTGAAGCCGCGAAAGTCGAAGCGCGATATAGCGAGGGATCACTGTAAAGTTTAGATTAGCAAAAGCTGAAAAAATTAATTTCAGAATAATACAAAAGGGCCTTCTTGTTATTAATAACAACTAATAGGGTACAACCTACAGATGTTCTGCAGCCATTAAAGTAAATTAAGGCTTACAAGTTTATGCAAATAATTTGCACAGTTGTCCCAACTTCTTTTGATTATTTAAAACCCTATCTCTGTCTTAAAACAGAGTTGGAACAGACTGTGTTACTACACTCTGTAGAAAGTTGCAAATACCATGACATTGACAAAAAAATGGCAATTAACAAATGCACTGACAGACCATTATTACCCTTAGAAGTGTAGGCCTTTAATTTAGAGAAATTGCAAAAACAAAGTGTAAGTTAATACCATTATTTTTTATTTCCCATTATTTATGCTTTGATTTCATGAAACATTAAGACGTTAAATTGCATGCATTTCCATAAAAACTGAAAAAACTGAGGTGTTCTAAAACATTTCTAAAACATTTGACTTGGTGTAGAATCCACCTGTTGTCGGTTCAGTTGTTTGGACCTATTTAGGAAGGGCACATATCTTTCTACAGAAGGTCCCACAGTTGAGCATAAACTAAGCTAAGAGGTTAAAGGATTTTCTCTTGAGGCATAGATCTGAAAGCTTAGAGGTTTGCAACAGCACATTGGCCTCCTTAATCTTTGAATGGAGTAAGTTTGGAACAGCCATGACTCTTCCTAGACATGACTGCCCTCCAGACTGAGCAATTGGAGCAGAAGGGCCATGATAAGAAAGGTGACCAAGAACACAATGCTCACTCTGGCTGAGCTACAAAAAGCTTGTGTAGAATTGGGAGAAACTTACAGAAGGACAATAATCACTGAAACACTTTGACTAATCTGGACTTTATGGTAGAGTATCCAGACAAAACTAGACACCTTAGAGTTTTCAAAAAGGCACCAGAAGGACTCTCAGACTGTGACATGTGTCACGTCTGGAGTAAACCAGGTACCATTCATTACCTGCAATACCATTTTTAATTGTGAAGCATGATGGTGGTAGCGTCTTGCTATGATGCTGTTTTTCAGTGTCAGGGAGTGCAGAGCAAGGTTATTATAGTTCACAAAAACTGAAACTATTATTAAAAAAACATTTTCATAAACAGAAATTAAATAATTAACAAAACCAAAATGAAAAACTAAAACTAAACTATTAAAGTAGCTGGAAAGACTAACTGAACTAAAATAATTTACTAAAATATTTGTAGTTTTCATTTTTGAATGAATATTCTTGCCGTTAGTCTTTAACCCTTGTAAGTTTTAACTCTAAAACAGAAAGTCATCCACCACGAGCTGCCCGCACGTATTGAGAATATTGATTAAGCTGAATGCGGACGCGTAAAGCTTGTGAAATAGAAAGCAAATTACGTGCTGCCTTTCTTTGTGCTTATTGTATATCAAGATGTAATTCAAACGGCTGAAATCAGAATGTGCTGGTCAACAAAACGTTTACTATATGGACAGAAATATCACGAGTGAGTAACGTTTCAATTTATTTCTCGGGTGACTGCTTTTTGTTGACAACAATTCACCTGCAACTTCGCACAGGAGAAATCAGTTTTACTGTCTCATATACGAAGTATAGAGAAAGTATGGTAATCATAAAACCATTCGACTTTATAGAAGTTATAGACCTCCTAGAGTCCAAAAATACAGTTTTTTGGAAGTGTGTGTGTGTGTGTGTGTGTTTGTGTAAACACGATAAACGCAACTAGACAGATGGATGAAATTTGGCATGTGATTGTTACACCAAAATTCTAGATCTGTATTAATTTTTGGGTCAAATCCATCACCTGCAAGTGGTACTTTACCTGAACACATACTTGAGATTTTTTTTTAATTCATGCAGCTGCAGAGTTCGATTTGTTAAACTTTACTTTTATAATAATTGTTCAATATATTATTAATTTGATTTGATTTGTTGTTGATGGTTCCTTAATGTACATAATATAAAAATCATTGTCTTAAGGTTTACTCCTTAAATATCCATCTGCATATCTGAGTATACAAAAAAAGTCTAGGGGAGACCACTCCCGGTTTTGAAAATAAAACAGTACTGATTAAGAGACTGACTAGGTCATAATGCAAGATCAAGGTTTGACCACCCTAACCCACTCTCAACTTGGAGTACTACACCCTCCACCCATCCTTATGCTGATACCAGCATAGGAGAGACATTCCCACCCACAATTACAGCAACCCAGGTGAGCAGAAAGCTGAGGAGACTTCGTGCCAGCAAAGCAGTGGGTCCAGATGGGGTATCGCCACGACTGATGAAGGCCTGTGTGCTGGAACTGGGGAGTTCTCTTCAGCGCATCTTCAACCTGAGCCTGGAACAGGGGGAGAGTCCTGAGGCTTTGGAAAACATCTTGCATCACCCCAGTCCCATCGCGTCCTAGTGAGCTGAATGACTTCAGGCCTGTCGCCCTGACGTCATATGTGATGAAGACCATGGAGCGGCTGCTGCTTCACCACCTGAGCCCACAGGTCCACCACGCCCTCGACCCTCTGCAGTTCGCATACCAGGAGAAGGTGGGAGCGGAGAATGCCATCATCTACATGCTACACCAATCCCTCTCCCACTTGGACAGAGGCAGTGGTGTTGTAAGAATTATGTTTCTGGACTTCTCTAGCGCCTTCAACACCATCCAACCTCTGCTCCTTGGGGACAAGCTGGTGGCATGGATCGTGGACTATCTTACAGACAGACAGACATTGTAGTCAGCAACACAGGAGTGCCGCAGGGGACTGTACTTTATTTGGTCCTGTTCAGCCTATATACATCGGACTTCAAATACAACTTGATGTTCTGCCATGTGCAAAAGTTCGCTGACGACACTGTTATCGTGGGCTGCATCAGGAGTGGGCAGGAGGAGGAGTATAGGAACCTAATCAAGGACTTTGTTAAATGGTGTGACTCAAACCACTTACACCTGAACACCAGAAAAACCAAGGAGCTGGTGGTGGATTTTAGAAGGCCTAGCCATCTCCTGGACCCCGTGATCATCAGAGGCGACTGTGTGCAGAGGGTACAGACCTATAAATACCTGGGAGTGCAGCTGGATGATAAATTGGACTGGACTGCCAATACTGATGCTCTATGCAAGAGGGGACAGAGCCGACTATACTTCCTTAGAAGGCTGGCGTCCTTCAATATCTGCAATAAGATGCTGCAGATGTTCTGTCAGACAGTTGTGGCGAGTGCCCTTTTCTACGTGGTGGTGTGCTGGGGAGGCAGCATAAATATGAAGGGACGCCTCACGCCTGGACAAACTTGTTAAGAAGGCAGGCTCTATTGTAGGAATAAAGCTGGACAGCTCCACTGACAGAATGAGGAGACCCCACACTATGCGACTCTTCAGTTCCACCTGGGGGGGTAAACGTTAACATTATACAAATTTATTGTCTGTTTTACCTGCATTTTTATCACTCATTAATTTAATATTGTTTTTTTATCAGTATGCTGCTGCTGGAATGTGTGAATTTCCCCTTGGGATTAATAAAGTATCTGTCTGTCTGTCTGTCTATGATCAGCATATTGTTGCTGACTAATCACTTTTGCTTTAAAAACATTGTTTAACAATGAAGCGACAACACAAACAATGGTAGGTAGGTGAAGAGAGTCTGCCAAGTGATGAAAGATTAAACATACTAATGGTTTTTGTATTTATTCTATATTTATTAATTTATCTTTTTTAGTTCATATTCACAACTCAAAATATCTGATATTGCTCCATGCTTGTTTTTCTATGTTTCCCTCAATACAGCTAGGTGGGGTCTGAACACTGATTCAAGTCTAAGAGCCCTGTTCTTCCTAAGCCCCCATGATTTTCATGAGAAAATATTTTAAATTATAAATTCAGTATCTAGTTTTGATTATGCTTGTTTTTATCTAACAAAAACAAAACCAGATAGAAAACCATGCAGTGTAGTTAGCTTCCACTAACATTAAACTCATATCCAAATCTGTTAAGTGCTCAGTTCTGTCTGATTGTGACACAAAACTAAACTCCGTAGGGGCTCCATGCCATAATTACCAAAACTAAAACTGAAACTAATAGATAGAAATGTCTTTGTGAAATAAAAACTAAACTAAAACTAAAAATACACAATGAAGGAAAACTAAAACTAAACTGAATTTTCAAGTAAGGTCATAAAAAATATAGAAATAGAAACATATAACAAGGCAAAACTATAATAACCTTGGTGCAGAGTAGTCGGTAAAAGCTAAACAGAGCAAAGTACAGAGATGTCCTTAATGAAAACCTACTCCAGAGAGCTGTGGACCTCAGGCTGGTTCTCCTTCCAGTGGGACAGTGACTCTGAGCACAAAGCAAAAACAACTCAGCATTGGCTTAGGGTAGACTCTTTGAATGTCCTTGAGTGGCTAAACCAGAGCCAAGACTTGAACCCATTTGAACATCTCTGGAGTAACCTGAAAAAAGCTGTCTATTGACAGTCTCAATCGAGCCTGAACAGAGCTTAAAAGGATCTGCAGAGAAGAATAGCAGAAAATTCCCACATTAATGTTTGTGAAACTTGTGATGTCGGATCTATGAAGACTCCAGGCTGGAACTGTTGCCAAAGATGCTTTAACGAAGAAATGTGTAAAGGTTTGGAATACTTGTAACAATTTAATATTTCATTTTTGTTATTTTTAATAAATTAACAAAAAATTATAGTCCCAGGTTTTCACTTTGTTAATCTGGAATATTGTGTTCTGTATAATGAAGGAAAAAAGTTCATATAAACAATTTTAGCTTAAAGTTGCAAATTAACAAAACGTGTAAAAGTGAAGGGGTCTGAATACTTTTTGAAGGCACTGTGTATATCATTAATCGATTAACACCCTGTCCTGCTTCTGATCCTTCAGTGCTTGTTCAGCCTGTAGATTTTTTCAATTTTGTAAAATGTGTTGACCCCTGGCCAAGCTGAGTTTCAGCTTCAGAATTACAGGACTTTACTAACCCCACACCCTGAGCTGCAGTAATCACAGAAAGTTGGTAAATACATCTGAACCTGTCAGATCAGAGACACTGGTCTGTACTGGCATACTTGTGCCATATTAAGTATCCTTTTCAGGGTGTCTTGTCGTACCAGTGAAATTGCAACTGTGTTTGCTTATCATGTTTCCATGGACTCTTGTAGGGTTATCATTTCAAAGGCAATTGCAAGACACTAATCACAGGATTACTTTCTGAGCTTCTGATTAGCTGATGTTAAAATATATATTTATATACATTTTTTTCGGTGTAGTTTTCTAGATTGGCACATTATATGAATACTCATAATAAATAGCAGCACTAGGACAAATGCTCCTTTTCATTATTAGCTGTTTAGGCACCTCATCCTTTCTGGTTGGACTGGGCCAGTGGTTTGTCAAACAAACAGTCAGCTGCCTCATTATAAATCAGAAGGGAAATCTGACTGAACATGTGCTAACAGGAGGAAATGACTTCTCATTTTCTTAGGGGAAGAAATATAGTAAGTGCAGAAGTGATGGCACCAAGATTGTTTTCTTACAGTTTTCCTTTTATGTAATAATGTTTTTATAGTGTTTGCTCCCCTAGTGGATTAAGAGTGATGCAGCCATATAAACTGGCTAGGTTGGCCATAACTTTATGGTTAGCACATGGGTGATCAGTTGTTTTGAGTCAGGCTTTATTTTGCATAGCACGTGTCATATTTAACCTGTGAACAGTCAAAGAAGTACATAGTGTTTGAAAGCTTTAATATTTCATCCCTACATAGAGGATTAGTTTCATGAAATATAAAACTTGTAATAATTACCCAAGCCTAGGTTTTATAGTGCTCTAAGCAGTTCATTTTATTTGGCATACGTTGGCAGATATTGTCACATTTTGTGCTTTATTGAAGGATTTATCCATGTATTTTCTTATACCACTTTTTCATTGTAGATTAACAGGAAACTGGTTATCCTAGCTGAATCTGGCACATTCCCATATGCCTTCGGTGTATTAAACGTTGTTCCTGGATGCAGAGAGAACAGGCAAATCCACATAGATAGTTAGCATAGCACTGTGTCAGGATGTCACCCTTTATAAAACTCAAGTAGGATCTTCCTCATTATCAAAGTAAACATTTCTATACTGCCTTATCCAAAATAATAAATTAGTTTACTTATAGGATTCATAGTAAGGACTGCCAATCTAAATTTTTCAATGCAAATATTTTACCAAGCCCTACTGGGAAAATATTATTATATAAGCCTAGCCTTTGCACAAATCTTTCCATACAGGGCCTTTTTTAGTGAACATTTATTTTAGTTCTTCAGCAGGGGGGACCTGGTTTCAGTGATCATTTTTGTGGCTGGCTTTGTAATGACACTCTACTGGAGCTAATCACATAATGTGCCTAATAAACTGAAAGGGCAGAACCAGGGTCCCGTGGTGCATAGGTGACTGTTTTTGCGAATATCAGTGGCCCAACTGCAGCAGCAGAGGACCTGCAACAAAATGCTTTTTACTTGTCATCCAATCTTTCCTGTTATAGAGACAAAAGACAGGAAGTTTTTAATCTTTTTTTTCCCCCCTTTTTTTCTTTTTTAATCAACGGGACCTTTATGAGATAATATTACCACATGTTCATTCCACCTGTGAGGATCCTCCAGTTGCTTTTATGTAACTAGAGCTGGGTCTGCTTAAGGCTGCCATTCCCTTTGAAGTTATTTCAGGCATTCAGGGAGAAGGCTTAGATTCAGTAACTGGGAACATCTGGCTCCACCCTTCCTCCACTGGACACTGACACAGAGTGAGTGAAAGAGAGCAAGAAAGGAAAAGGGTTGTGCTACTGCCCACTGGTCTCTACCTTGTTCTCATTCCTCTGATCTTTATTGTCTGTCTTACTTTATTACTTTGGAAAACATCAAACCACCTTTACTCCTAACCTGCCTGCTAACTAGTGCATTGCTGGGATTTTTTTTATTTTTATTTTGTATCTTTACTTCTCATGAGGTATTTGTCCATTCTCGGTTGCTTACTTTTGAACTGAACTCTTAGTTATGCTGCAGCATTCATTTCCACAAATATCACCAAGACCCATGTACATGAAAATGGAGGGGTTTTTGAGGAAAGAAAAAAGTGCTTGGATTAGTTATGAGAAAGATGATGATTTTTACCTGAACACAACAAAAATGGGTGGTGAATCACATATAACCCTTTTAACAGCGAATCTGAAACTAACCAGATTTGTCCACCATCAGCCCTTGTGTCATAACTCTTGTACTAGGCCTTCATTAAGTGGAGGTCTTACAGATTCCTGTGCCAACTGTTGTGGCCTGGCATGCCGCTATCCATCCAACTTGTTTTGGAATACCCAATAAACTTTAATTAGTTAAATTCATGCTGTTACATTTTTTTAACTAACTGACTCCAAGTGAATTACATTTTTTTTTATTATTATAGACATAGCTGTATATGTAAAATTCTGTCTAGTCTAGACTTACCAGATCCTTCTTGTTTTCATTGTTTCTTTTACAGTTTACTATTGAGTATTCCTTTTGTATATCCTTTCTAAACTTTAATAAAAATTTATAGTCATGAAAATGTTCAGAGCCCAAAACTCTGCACTTGTTAGAGTTTAACAATGGGAATGAGCATGTACCCATTGGAAGTTACTGTGGAGAAATCTGTTTGCTCTTGTTAGAGTCTGTTATGGGTATCTGTCTACAACTTCTAGAGACTGCTGTAGGACTCCATACATGCTTGTTAGAGATGACTATGATAATCCGTTGGACCTGCTAGAGACTACTATAGAAATTCATCTGTCATTTATAGTCTGCAAATTTGTCTGTTTGACATAGACTACTATATGAATCTATCTCTCTTTCTTTTAGGCAATTACAGGAATTCATCTCTGCTTGTTAGAGACTATTCTGAAAGTCAGTCTGCACTTGTTAGAGACCACTATAGAAAAATCCACCTGTTCTTGTTAAACACTACTAATTGGAAATCACGTGTACATGGAGAAAAGTATACAAATCCTTATGTGCTTGTTACAGACAACATTAGAAATAAGTCTGCATTTGTTACAGATTACTATTATGGTCTGTCTGCATTTGGTAGGGACTACTAAAGAACAACTGTCTATGCTTTATAGAGAGTACTACAGGTAATCTGTATGTCTGTGTTTGTTTATGGTTACTCCAGGAACCTGTGTGTCTGTTGCCTCTTGAGGCTGCTGCAGAAGTTTGCCTCTGTTAGTTGGAGATTATACAGAAAGCAGTCAGTCTTTGCCTGCTTGCTCTTAATACATAAGCCTGTGTGTCTGCTCCTCTTGGTGGTTAATACAGGGCTCAGTCTGTCTGGCCTTGTTGTTTCCTACAGATTAGTATTATTAATTAAACTAAACATTGGGACCTGTTTAAATTTTGTATCATACTACACTTGTTAAATTCTTTAAAAAATGCATTTTATATGGATTGCTTTCAAGTTATATATACAGTATATATGTATTATCCTTTGACTACTTTAAATTAAAAAAAAAAACTCTTTAAACAGTTTGACATCTGTCTGGATTATATTTCATATTACTTGATTAAAGGTACTAAAAGCATTGACTTTCAGGACCACAGTGGAAAGGTGCTGGGAGTCCAGTTCTGCTTGTTTCTGTCAAGTTGTTATATCTTTTATCTTAGTCTATGTAGCAAACTAGTGGATAGCCTCCACTACCACCAGTATAAACAACCCACTAAGCAATCACTGTCAAAGTATTTAGCCAGGTGATATTGTAAAGTATAACAGTATGAACTAGAGAAGCACTAGTTAATTAACCACTGAAAATAATGAATTGGGCTTAATGAACATTGTCATATAAAATAAAGAATCATTAGCCATAGTCATTTCTTCCTGTGGCATATCAGGTGGAATAGTTAAGTCAAGACTGTTGGTCTTTGCTTTGTTGCACTGTTCATTAAAATGGATTCAACTTTTCCTTACTCTGCCACCACCCTTCTCATCTTAGTTGATTTATCTATTTTCCACCTCAGATCTTTTCAAAATCCCTTCAAGTGTCTTATTACTTATGTACTGTTTTCGGCTTCATCCTATCTGTGAGTTTGACAAGCTTAATGTAGTCTTGTTTGCAATGTAAAGTATCCTTGTCATGGTACCTGTTGTTTTGTGAATGGCAGTATATAAAATTAAACAGAATTGCAGAAGTGAATACAGAATTCCCAGTGATGGAACGGCACCCTCTCCAGAGCTAGTTTAAATGTTATAATCACCGTTATAATTTTGTAAGATACATTTTTGTCAAACAATATTCACGGTCATGTGAAATTATAGATATAGGACAAAAACATGATGCCTGTTTCTATCAAGATATGTCATCGATATACTGAGGTCAACTTTCATGATTTCTATCCTTTAATTTTTGTACAATGTACAGTTAAAGGAATCTGCAACAGTACTAGTGTTTGCCATATGTTAACTACAGAAATGAAATACCAAATAATATGCTGGAACAAAATAACAAATCTTTTGTGCATTTGGGTTCATGTTGTTTTTCATAATGTTAAATGAAGAAAAAGCTTCATATGAAATATACAATTGGCGGCACTTGCCATACTGAAATGCAGAACTGCCACAAAATAAATTAGGACTGCTCTTCAACACTGGTTGACAAGAGTAACTGAAAGCTGTTTCATGCTAAATTAGAGTTTACACTCTGATGAAACTGAAATTAAAATGAAGGAGAAAGAATTGAGGAAACCTCAGGTGATATTACTTGTCATATGCCAAGTTCTTGAGGATGCCTGGTTTCCTTACATTCTGACTGACTAAAGTTAATTTACACTTGAGCTAGAAGAGAAACTCCACTAGCAAATTAAGGAGGTCAATGTCTATTTTAAAAAAAAAAGATGGATGCAAAGAATCACAGGAGATTTGTTCATGTAACTTATGATAAAGTTTATGCAGCCCCAAGAATTTTAAATTCATAGTTGTACACTGCAATTTGAGAGAATATATTTTAATGTCCTAATCATATACCCTACTACAAACATAAGGACTCAATCTGAGACTCATTCAGTATCAAGGTCAGATTTTGTACCAAATTGTGTATGTTATGTACTGTAACTGAATATTTCCAGTTTTACGCACAATCCGAGATATTTGAAATATGCTTCCACTATTATGAATAAGAAATTATTTCATAATTCAAGTTTATGTCAAGACTTGCTAATTAGGTTTAACAGGTTCACTTTAGGGATAGGGTTTCAAGTTAAATTAAAAAAAGAAAATTACAATATGTAATTAAATCAGTTAACAAAAGAAACAAAATCTCTACTCCGCTGGTTTAGATAGTTTGACAGCATGTGGAATTTTGTTCGCAGTCTGCCACAATCTAGTGTGATTTCTCACATAAGTAACTGTGTTGACCCAATAGCAGTCAGGGTGATGTAAGAGTAAAATGATAGGAAAGGCCAAAAGGAGGTGCTTGTTGTGTTGTATTGGTTATCAAAGTGGTAGAGTGCCTGTGAGGGTACCAGGTTTTGCAGCAAGGGCCAATTCTACATGATGCTTGCAATAATGGAGTGACCTCGAGAATTTGGAGAAGACATGTTGTGATTTTATTAGAGGCTGAAATCAGGTTAATCCTTTGGCCAGCTTTTACTTTTTTCTCTCTGTCTCTTTGGCTTTCAGAAAAGAATCTTCGCAGGGTTTTGCCCCCTCTTCTTTTTCAGGTTTGCCAGCATTTCCCTGCAACTACTGCCAAGTCCAGCAAGCATCAGTAAGCTTTCTTCTGAATGCAAGTTGGGTTCCACTCAAAATTGTGGATTTTATTGTTTTTGTTTTTCACTCTGCTTTCTAATGTGTTTCAACCTGCATTTCATCTCTTCTAATCCAAAGGAAATTCTCTCTGAAGGTATTTTGCTGCATCTGCTGTTCGTTTCATACAATTTTAATTCTTTCTTTTGAAAAGCTGATTGCATTGTTTAGCTCTGCACACCCCCTTTTAAATCCTTATTTAGGGCTCTAATCCTAGAGGTGTTCCCTTTTTTACCCACCACCACTCCATTTCTCGTGTCCTTTCTATATTCTACTTACCTGTGCGTGTCCTAATTATCAAGGACTTATTTATTTATTTATTTTTAAGAGTGGCAGGATGCCAGTGCATTCCCCCATAGCCTTATCCTTTCTCCCTCTGTTTTTTTTCCTTGCTTCCATAATCCTTCTGCCATTTTCCATTATTCCCAGGTGGCCCTGCATTTCTCTGTGCTTCCCTCCATTTATCTTTCCTGTCCTCCTTAAGCTCGCTCTCTTAGTCTCAGGGGCATCATCCATCTCTCCTCTTCTCCCTCGCTTCTTTCTTGCACACTTCCACTTAATAATTTCCTTGTTTAGAATGTTAGATTGACTCAACACAAAACTTCATTCATCTAACAATATGTTAAAAACAAGTAAACAGACAATGAAAGTAATAACTGTTTTCCCTTTTGGTTCATGTTACAAACACTGACTCCATGTCTGGTTCTCCATGCATATGAAAAAGAAATAAAACCCTTTATTCCCATGCCCCATTTCTTATTCTTGCCTTGTTCTTTGTGATCATCTAACACCCATACCCTAGCACCTTACGTCTGTGGCACAGTAAGAATGCTTTCCCAGCTATTCAGAAAGACGCACAGGAGCAAAAATACTGGAGAACTGCAATATTGCAAAAGCCCAACACGATGTCTGCTTTGCCACTTAACATTTACAGAAATGTGGTGTCTTGCATGGATTCTTTTGAGGCATCAATCATTTCCATGTGCAGCCTCAATTTATCATTGACTACTCAGTATTATCAACTACTTAGACATGCTTTGGACTTGAGCAGCCCATGATACTATTGACTGACCTCCGACTATCTCCACTAATACGTTCAGTTTCTCACTGACGGCCACTAGGGTGGTTGTTGTTGAAGAAAACATGGTCTACAGTGCTTGTTGGTATAAGACCAAGTTTGATCAAGCAATATTATAGCAAGGAGATGGTGTCCTCCATTATATGCTCTTGATAGTGGACCTGTCTGATTCCAATTCAAACCTATCTGACTCCAGACCTGTCCAATAGGACAGTGCCTAATTGCATAATGGTGCCAACACATGAGATTGCCTTTGTAGCCATTCACATATGTACCCTAGTGGGAGACATTTTGGAATGGCAGCTTTGTTGTGCTGTACAACCTCTGTAGACTGCTATCTCACAAGGAGCAGGTTGAACGAACCACCATTTTGACACCAGTATTATTCCATGCAATAACCCCCCTAGCCAATTGTATCACTGTCTTTACCATATACCAATTGACCCTCACTTGTAAACCCTTTCTGAACTACTTGATTGCTGGATGTTTTTCCCCCTCTGGTTTTTCTGGAATATATTTTTTTAAACATTTCAAGTTACCTATTATGCAGACCAGTTTCCATATAAATGTCTCCACTTCCTCTGGGCCTTTTTTGGTCTTTAAGTGTATTAATTAGACTTGTATCCAAATCAGGTATGTATCTATATCTTTGCTGTGTAAATTCCAAAACATTCTATTAGAATTTTCTTTTCCAATGGAAATTTGTTTATAGAACTGTGAATTTTCTGTAGATGTAAATATTGCTAATTTTATTTAGATTTCTAGGACATATGTCATATTAAAGCATATTTATATTTTTAGTGTTAGTGATGTATATAGTGTACATACTATACATGTTAACAGATATTTGTAAAACCAAGTTCACTACATTTTAGGGTCAGTAAAAGTGGTGGTTGTGGGTCAATTGTCTATGTACAATTTTCTGTTTACTGTGTTGTATCCCACACATTAGATGGAATTTCTACTATAGTGCTTTACAATAGTGTACATCATCCAGAATTGTTTATTATCTTTATTATAGAAATTCTTAAAGCCTGAGCATTGATTGGTTAAGTATTTCACTCAAGTTGCATGTTGAATTAACCTTGGAGACTGAACCACAAATGAAGTGATGTTCCAGTGTACTACCTTGGTTACAAGTCCACACATCCTACTCTAATTCTCATTACTGTTTCTGGTTGTAAAAATGACCAAATATCTAAAACTAGATCTCTTACTTCTGTTTGCAAGAACGCCTCGAACCCATGAAGTCTCTTGGAGACAGAGGAAAGGGTCTGATTTCCTCGGTAGTTTGTCAGATGAATGGCACAGCCCTACAGTGAAAAAGTAAAATAAAAACCAAGAGATGAGGGATGCAAAAGCTCTGCAGTAATCACTTTAAGTAATTATGAGTGGAACCTGAATAAAGGCAAACCACCTCCACACACACACACACACGCACCATCTTCATTATTTCACATGAAAGCAATTGGACTTGCTGACTTGTCTTGTATAAAAGTGCTTTTGTCCACTCATCTCTCTTAGTGCTTTTCTGCTTGTGTCCCCTCTCAGCAGTTTGACCTCTTTGTTTGCTGACCCTTGGCTAATACATACAGTAGCTGCTCAGCTTCCTGCAAAGCATCTGTTGAAAATAAAGAGAAGAGAGCTTCAGCTGGGATTGCCCTCCATCACTCCATGGCCAGCTGTATCAGTACAGCATTTCTATTGGAAATCTTTTAACCATTTTACAGTACAGGCCAAAAGTTTGGACACACCTCCTCATTCAATGTGTTTTCTTTATTTTCATGACCATTTACAGCACTCCATCA
>JANRMT010062839.1:3721068-3744215 GCA_026402145.1 Polypterus bichir lapradei | reverse complement strand
TATATATATATATATATATGTATATGTATGTATATGTGTGTAATTCAACTAATATATAGATTGTATTGATATATACAGTATATATAAATACATACAGTATGTGTTTGGATAGATAGATTTATAAATGTGTGTGTAAACGGTCAAATGTGAGAGCTTGGTGACCACCTTACACGGACCATTTTCTGTGAACATAAGGAGATTGGGGCAGGGGGGAAGGTGTTCCACATCTGCCGCAATAATGTTTGCTCCAGTTCTCAGCTATAAGGAAAGTACAGCCTGTGGAATCCATGACATCATTTCTGCTCCTTCCAGGCTCCTCCTCTTTCAGTCCTCCTGTTATAAAACACCCTGACACATTAAATTCACTGTTACTCAAAAACTGACGAGGTCTGAAGGAGCACTGCAATCATGACCAAAGCCTAATTCTACTTGCAAAAAGTATTGTACTTTTATTCGCCCCCACCACAAAAGTCCATAATTTCTACAAAAATTTGCCAAATTAAATGGGGCATTTCCAACTTTTTTTTTTTTTTTTTTTTTTGCAATATATAATATTTATTATGCACATATACTATGTTATAAACTAAAATATAATACTATGTTATGCAAGATTTTATTTTTAACTGCATAAGAGATTATACCTAAGAGGCCAACAGAAATTTGACTGATCAGAAGATGGAAAAACCAAATAGTTTTGGAGGGAGTTTCTTTTCAACCTGCATGCTACACAAGCTGAGTTTTTTTAAGTTAAATGTGTAGCTTCAAGAAGTTTTCTTGTTGCCATTCTGATTTTGTGTTTAGGACCATAGGATTTGGCTGGTGCGAGGCCCAGCAGAGCAGTACTTGGGAAATCAGACAAGCACTATCTTTTTTTCTCATTTTTTAAATCTGGTCTGAAAAGGGGCTAGTTAGAAGCTTGTCATTGTAGTCCTTTTCTCTTGAGTATTAATATTGCAACTTTTTTTTTTTTTTTTTCTTGAGAATTCAGTACTATTGTTAGTGGAGATGTTTCTTTTAATAGAATCCACCCAGAGACAAAGCAAGATGACAGAGGAATGGTGTAGTCTGCCGCCAGGCGCTCTGAGGGAATTGGCTGTAGGTGCCACTCCCCTTCCGATCCTCATTGTGGACAGGAGACACCTAATATCTCCTGTCGTTATCAGGACCCTTTGGGAAAGGGCTGTTTGAATTTCATTTCTCTCTTGTGATCTCTCCCTCGCTCCCTCCCTGCCTCCCTGCTTTGGCTGGAAGGTGTGGAATGTAGTTGTTTCCCCTTTCATTGAAGTGAGCGGAAATTCTTGTTAGTTTTACAGGCATGCACTTTTACATGGGGCTAGCGATGGGGCTCCACTGATTAAAGGAAGAAGAAGCATCAAATATGCCCTCATTTAGCTGGGTCAGAAGTAGATTAATGCTACATCTTTTTTTGATAGGATGAAGACAGATGGTTTGGAAAATGGTTTACAGGGTTACAGATATACATGAAGGTTGTCAAAAATGTTTGAGTTTGACCTGACAGGAGAAACGCCAGTAATTTAAGGGTTTTTTTTTTTAAATACTCATTATAATAACTAATGCACTTGTTATTAAATTCACAAAGCTTTTCAGTGCCACTTAGAGCATTCTGTCTTTCTTGTGTAATCTTCTTTAGCTGACTTAATGTCTTCATTACTGGCATAGCATGTCCATGGAGGCAGCCCTTCAGACTGGTACTGATACAGAGTCAGGGTGGAGGTGCATTTCTTTGAATCCAGAGTCTTGCAGAGTAGCCATTGCAACCAGTTCAGTGTGAGCATTTGCATTATCATGAAGCTTGAAGGAATTTGTCATCTGCATTCCTATTTTTTCCTTCTTTATTGCCTTAATATTGACCAGTTATGTGGACATATAGAGCAATGTGATCAATTATACCCTTAATATAATAAAAAAACGTTGTGCTTGACCTTGCCAGCACTGGGCTTGGATTTTAAATGTATTTGTTATTTATGAATTACCATGCTTTCATTGTTTTGATTGTTATCTAACTTTGGGTCTTCATGGTGTAATCAAGACTTATCACCACATTTTAAACACTTCTAAGTTTCTCAAATTACAAATTTGTTAGCATGAGATACTCCTTGGAACATGAAATGTGATGATATTTTTGAAAAAAAAAAAAACAATCAACAATCATGGCACCCACTGTGCACAAAGCCAGCTCCTGTTTAATTGTTGATGACAAATGGATTCCACTGACACATAACTAATCTTTGTAGTGTCTAGTACCTCATGCTTCATCACTCTTTGATTCTCTGTTACTGTTCATCCTGCAGTGGCAATATTTATTTCTATTGACCATAACATTAGGGTTTCTTCAAGAGACACCTTGCCACGATCAAATTCCAGAGCACATCTCAACTGTGAAAATATGAAGGTGACCGATACTGGTATACATTGGCAAGACAAGAATAAACCTTATGTCTTCAAAATTCTAAGCCGATGATAGCATAATAGTTGATATTTGAGGTTTTAGACACCTGTGCTGACTTGGTTTTCAGATAAGAAAGGAACACTAATAAACCAAGAATGCTAGGAAATAGTAATTAAAATTTTTTAGTTCACAGTTGCCAATTTCTGGACAAAATAATTACTGACTATATTGTAGGCCTGACAGAAAAAAAAATATTGTAAGAATCAAGATTCTTATTGTTTACGATTCAAAACTGATTCATGAATTTCAACTTTTTTTTATGTAAACTTTCTGCCTCTCAATTTTTTCTTTTTTTAAATAATGTTACATTAAGCTGGAACTGCAGCTTTTTTTTTTTCTTTCTTCTTCTTCTGTATTGTAAATATGGCTGAGAAAACTAAATTTCGGCACACACAGCAAATGAGGTTGAGCCCCAGAACCAGGTGTGTCTATTTCACCGACCTGATTGCTTCAAGCTTAGTTCACCTGCAGTCCCCTTCATGTTGTTGAGGGACACATAAAACACCTCCAAAATAACAATGTGAGCCAGAAAATATGAGGCTACTAGGAATGTCAAAAAAATTGATACTTTTGGTACAAGATTTTAAAGTATCTTTACTACCAAATGACAGTAGGCACTGCACTCTTGCATAACTGGAAGTAGACATATTACTCCTGTAAGCATAATAAAGTGAACTACATTTAAAAAATGGCTCATGTTGGTAATAATACAACCTCGCATCAACATATGTGAAAAAGAGAAACAACAGATGTCATTTTTAGAAACCCTTTCCTTTCAAGGCGGTATCATTTATATGAGTGACTGCAGAAGTCATGCTTACTATTATTTTAAGAAAAAAGTCAACGTACACACACAGGCCCCCATTATTATCCCATTACGAAATTAGTTTAGAAATAGCTTAATCCGTTGTTTGTGAGCATAATGATGGGACTGAACAAGTGTGAGTTTTATTCATTTAACTTGTACGTTCATTAAGTTTTAAGGAACAAAATGATGACATGGCACTTTTTAATATGGTGTCCTACGTAGTCCCTAAAACGGAAGGGGATCTTTGCATGAATTCTCTGATTGTGTCCAACATGTCCACAGATGTGCAATTAAGTATCCATTCATTTTATAACTCATTTATACAGTTTGTGTTTACAGAGCGAAGCGTTGCATGTTCCATGCACTGTTATGCATATGTCTCTGTGCACTGACAGTGCTAACATCTGCTAGAGCAATTAAAAATCAAGACAAGTTTTAGACAAACTGGCTATTTGGCTTGCCTGCTCTGAGGATAAAATGAACTTACTCCATTTGTTAATACCAAAATAAGAATTAATTAGTTCTTCAAAGCGCAAAACATTGCAAAACAACATGATTCATTGCTAAATACAGATATCCTAAAAAGAAATTTGTGTCATTCATTTGGTTTTTGAAACCAAACAAATGTTCATTCATATAATTCCAAAAATGTGACAAACATAGTGAATGCGTATATGTCATATGCAATATTTGAAAGGTACGTTGATGAGTATACTGCAGTCTACCAGTTAAACTAAAGGGCCAGTTACTGTTCTACTCCTGGACTAGTACACAGACTCAGTAGTAATGAAATCTGATCAGTCATATAATAAACTTTTGAAAAAAACACAGAGTGTTTTACAGGAGTTCTGTAATAGTAGATTAATGTAAAGTTGACAAGATTGATCTCGCGCTTAAAATTCATGTTTGTACAAACATGAAAAAGAAAAAGGGAGGGACAGATTTGGAAAACGGAAGCTCCAAGATTTTGTGACATATAAAAACATAATCAATTCGATTTATCCTTTACTCTTTAGTAAATTTTGAACCAGGAAATGATGCAAATATAAGCAGGTTGCTGATTCCTTTATTGTTGTCCTAGTAAGTGTATGTTTTACTTGCATGTTACAAACCTAACATAATGAAAAACTAGATTTTAAAAGTCTGTTGTGAAAATAGATTTAAAGAGTTTATTTAAATTAAAATATCCTAAAATATCTTGGAATTTACTAATTCATCAGTATAGTTAAATTTGTAATGTGCACATGGTAAGATTAATCAGGTAGACCATAATAATATCATCTTTTATAAACCCTATGCTGAAATCCCCTTAAGGTTATAAAATTTCCCCCATTTATTGTTACACTGAGGGATCCCTGCATTGTCTTTTGATGTTTTTGAATGCCAAACTAGTTTACTTAAGTGATAGTTGGGTATCTTCTTGATGCATATACTAGTACTTTAATGCTCCTCTAGTGTGGCAGTGTGGTGTAGTGTTTGGCAGGCAGTATGGTGTAGTGGTTAAGGCTTTGAACTTTAAACCCTGAGGTTGTGGATTCATATCCTGCTACTGACTCTGATTAAATCACTCTATCTGCCTGTGCTCCAATTGGATAAACAAAAGGAATGGTACCAATTGAATCTCAGATGTACAGTAGTAAGCTGCTTTGGATAAAGGAATCAACTGAATAAATGTGAATATATTTGTATTTATAGGTTTATATTCTATTTCAGATAAAACACAATATTGACTTTAATTAAAAGATGTTGAATGAGTTTGAGTGTCATGAGTTTTCACTGGTGTTGGTATTGAATACTAAAATTCTGGTGTTAAGATATCTCTAGAAGCTACATATTTTTCTGCATGTTCCTTTTTAAGAATCTGCACCCTTAACAAAGCTGGTATACAGTACCTCGTCTCAGAGCTATCAACCGATTTCTACTTTCCTCTGTATTCTGTTGGTTGTTTGGGAATGAGTTGGCTGTTTGGGTCAGCTCACTTTATCCTAAGTCTTTTTTAGGGAGCATTTTCAAGCACAGCCATAAAGTTCAGTTGTTTGTGTTTATAACAGTTCCATAAATGCACAAAGGCGGTGGAAACCTTCTACCGTATTTCCCCGAAAATAAGACCAGGTCTTATATTAGTTTTTACTTCAAAAGATTAACTAGGGCTTATTTTCAGGGGATATCTTATATTTATTCATGTACAACAATATACATGTACCCAAATACAGTCATGTCATTTTGCTCTGTAATATCATTATAACTCTCCACATTCAAACCCTGAATTCCAGCCTGAATTTCTTGCTACTCCATCCGCTTTTAGGATCCCCCAGGATCGACGTGTGTGCTACGATGTTTGATGAATGGTTCGATTTGGTGAAGCAAAATGCGGACATACAAATGTATTCATGTTGCTTTTATATTAAAGTGATGCATATTCCCCAAAGTAATAACACGTCTTTTTTTTTTTTTTTTTGGCACCTTCACAATAGCATCAGAATGTGTGTATGGCGGCGTATTTGAGCCACAGAGAAATAAAAATTAAGGACATAATGAAAATGTCTTTTTTGTGATTAAAGTGGAAATTTTGGCTTTAACCGCGTAGTTTACTTTATCATTAAAGTAGACTGTCGTAAACGTCATCTTAAAACTGACCCAGTTGTTAATCGCTGTGTGCTTCTGGGGCTTCCTCCTGACCTGACAGCAATGACAAGCAGCAATAGATCATCACACAGGACACATGAAATTTATGATATTCCAGCTCTCTGCACATTTAGAATCCTTAGATTTATACTTGATACCACTTTCATGATGAAATGCATTAAAGTATGTACAACCCTAAATCAGAAAAAGTTGGGACAGTGTGGAAAATGTGAATAAAAAAAAAAAAGCAAGTTATAAATTCTCCTCAAATTTTATTTCATTGCAGACAGTATGAACACAAAATAATTCATGTTTTTTTTTTTTTTTTGTCAACATCATTTGATTTGTAAATAAATATCCATTCTTGCTATTCAGGCTTGCAACACATTACAAAAAAAGTTGGGACAGTACAGCATTTACCACTTTGTACAGTTCCCCTGTCTTTTAACAACACTTAAAAGACGTTTAGGCATTGAAGAAATCAAGTGACTTAAGTGTTGCAGGTGTTAGTTTGTCCCATTCTTCCTGCAAACAACGTTTTAGGTGCGCAACAGTACAGGGTCTTCGTTGACGCATTTTTCATTTCAAAATGCGCCAAACATTCTCTATAGAAGACAAATCAGGGCTGCAGGCATGTTATGCGCGCAGTATGTGGTTTGGCATTGTCTTGCTGAAATAAGCATGGGCATCCCTGGAAAAGACGTCGTCTTGAAGGCAGCATTTGTTCCTCCAAAACTGAGATATATTCCTCAGCATTGATGGTGCCATTGCAGAAGTGCAAGTTACCTTTGCCGAAGGCACTGACACAACCCCATACCATGACAGACCCTGGCTTTTGGACTTGTATCTGGTAACTGTCTGGATGGTCCTTTTACTCTTTGGTCCGCAGCACACGGCATCCATTTCTTCCAAAAAAGATGTGAAAAACCGATTCGTCTGTCCACAATACACGTTTCCACTGCACAATGGACCATCCCAGATGCATCCGAGCCCAGAGAAGTCGATGGCGCTTCTGGACACTATTTATGTAGGGCTTCCTTTTGGCACAGTACAGTTTTAGCTGGCATTTCCTAATGCAACTACGTACTGTAGTGCTTGAGAGTGACTTCCTGAAGTAGTCCTGAGCCCACGCAGTTATATCATTTATTGATGAATGACAGTTTTTAATGCAGTGCCGTCTGAGGGCTCGGAGATCACGGCCATTCAGTTTAGGTTTGCACCCTTGGCCTTTGCGCACGGTAATTTCTCCAGATTCTCTGATTCTTTTCACTGTGTTATGCACTGTAGAGGGAGAAATGCCCAAATCTCTTCCTATCTGTCTTTGAGAAACGTTTTTCTTCATCATTTCAAAGATTTTTACCCGCACTTGGTGGCAAACTGGCGATCTCTGCCCATCTTTGCTCCTAGAGGAGTAGGCCTTTCCTCGATGCTGCTTTTGTACCAAATCATGATTGCAATCACCTGTTAACATCACCAGTTTCAAATCACATCATTATTTAGTTATTATACCTCATTACTACCCCTGAATTGCCCCCATCCCAACTTTTTTTGGAATGTGTTGCAAGCCTGAATGGCAAGAATGGATGTTTATTTACAAATCAAATGATGTTGACCAAAAAAAACATGAATTACCTTGTGTTCATACTGTCTGCAATGAAATAAAAGTTAAGGGAAATTTGTAAATTACTGCTTTATTTTTTTATTCACATTTTCCACACTGTCCCAACTTTTTCTGATTTGGGGTTGTATGTAACATTTTACAGATGAATCATTAACTTTGTTTAAATAATGAATACTGTTATTAGTTACACATAATGGGGTGGCATGTGATCCCTGCTTGGAGTTTGCATGTATTCCTGGTGGGTTTCCAAAGTGTGCTCAGTTTTCCATCTAAAGACATGAAGGTTTGGGGATTTGGTAAAGCAACAATGAAGTTAGTGTGTATGTATGTATGTGTGTGTTCACTTTGCAATGAGCTGATGCCCCATCCAGGGATTTTGTTTCTGCCTTGCCCCGATGCTGCGCTGGAATGGGCGCATTCTGAACCCACTTTCATCTCCTAGCTCTAGTCTCAAAATGGTGGTGGAGTAGGGTTTTCTTGGAGATGCTAAAGTAATTGAAATATTTAGAGGAGTTGATTTTAGATAGATCTCACAAAATGAGTATTCAGCTTCTTTTACAGAGAAGTTTTTGGAAGATGCAGCCCCCACAATTCTGAAGGGAATAACAGTTAAGGATACCTGATACAATTCTGAAGCTTATCTATCTTTTAAACTTTTTGTCTGATTACTTAGTCACTTTGCCCTAAAGGAGTAGACTGAACTGATGAGACTGTTTTATTCAATTGGAAATATCCCTTTTTCTCTGGTTTAAGAAAGCAAAAGAAATCAGCTGAAATGAAAGCAGTTGTGGGGCAGAGATGGAAAGGGCATCTGAGGTCATCTTTAGCCCAGGGGCTCTTATGTTGGGTTGGCGCCACAGCTCCGAAGTCAATCTATTGCAGGGCTTCAGGGAGAGGATTGTTTGGTCACTGGGCTAATAGGATCACTGGAAGACAGGTCAGTCTGAGACCCTGTTTTGCAAATGCGGCAACTTTTGTGTCCTTAAGCCAGTTAGAAGGAAGGATGAGCGCAGGGACTGCTGCTTTAGCCATTAATCTGCTTTGAAAATCTCTGAGGCTTTAATCCTGTTTGTACCGTCAGTGGATGAAATTGCCTGCTTTATAGCTATCTCCTTATATTGGCTGTTTTATGATGTCATCGTTATCAAATATGACCAGATATAAGAACTGTATATAGCAGCTGACTTTTATCAAAAATGTTGTCAGTGGTCCAGCTAAAAGAATCCTAAGAGAAGTGTATCATACACATTTATTCATTACTTGGTTCTCATGGCAGATCTTCTTTGCTGTTATGTGCGAATATAAAATGGGTGAGCTTTATGGTACTGCTGTCAGGTTAAAAATGCCACTACTGACAGAATGTCCCCCTCTCTTTTTCAGATGCACCCTTTGGGTCTCTGTAACAGCAATGATGAAGAAGACCTTTATGAGTATGGCTGGGTGGGAGTTGTCAAATTGGAGCAGCCTGAGCTAGATCCAAGTTGTCTAACTGTTCTGGGAAAGGTAAGCAACCTTAAATTTTACACTCACACCTTATTTTTTTTCCCCAGGTTTGAAAATGATCATTATAGTGTACCCTGATTTGTCTATTAGAGTCATTGCAGTTGCTGCTTAGTAGCCTTGCAGGTATATGTGCAGTTGGGTAGCTTCAGCTGCCTTTTTTGGCCCTGCTTGTCCTATTTTGTAATATTTTGGTATAGCAAAAATATATAAGTGCTAGAGTGTCTAGATGTGCAAACATGGAAAGTACTAGAGGCAATTGACACCACAGCTGGCATTAGTGCAGTGAGCCTGGGTGTCATTCATCTTGAAAGGAGAGCTGTCCTATAGAAAACCATGTGCTGCAGGTGGACAACAGATTTCCCTTCATTTACCATTTACTATCTTTTAATAGCCTTTCCATCAAACTGCAGCTGCCCCTGGCTTCCTGTTGGAGTTTTGAAAAATGACAGCTTCTGAGCTAGTAAATCATTGTCCTTCTGCTTCTCTCCTGTTCTCTGTCAGGGCTGCAGCTTTCTGGATCAGCACTTTATCATATATGCAAAAAACATTTTTGTGTGAATGGGGTTTTCAACAAATAATTGTCAAATAGGATTATATATTTTGATTCATTAAACTTTGGCCTTTGTTTTTCACTTATTTAATCATGTTTCAGCCGTACATTTATGAAATAGATAATAGTGCTTAGAGCATGAGCTGCAGGATGCATGTCACAGAACAAAAAAAAACAATTAAAAAGTTGAGTGTTTTAGGAGCATTTCTTTAGTCATTATCTATCATTTACTTAATAAAAAAAATTAATCAGACGACTTGTGTGAAGTGGGCTGGTGGTACAGCTGCATTGCCTTTCTTTGGCAACCTGTTTCCAACTGCTCTTAGAAATGGATTGGACATCCTGGAGGTATACCTACTCTAGTACTGGCGTCACTTAGCGAGTTATTGAAACGGTTATTGGCAGATTGTTAAGATGGTGCAGTGGTTAGAGATGATTCCTCACAAGTTCACTAGATTTTAGGTTTTTATGATATTTGCATGACTTGTAAACAGAAGTGATCAATATCCACCGTTGTCTTGTGGCAGGCAATGTAACTATTGATTTGGATATAGCGGTGGTAAACCATTGTTTACAAATGTAAGAGTGTGAGCTGTGTTATTTTTTTTTTTTTTTAAATCTTTTTAAATTAACTACTGTTTCTCAAAAAGAAAAAGCTGATTAAATCACAAGATATCATCACTCCTTGATCTTTCCTGGCAGCCCCACATGATGGTCACTGCTGTTTTAGGAAAGTTGCCTCTGCCTGATCCATTCTGCCTGGTGGCTATTTGACTACCATACTCAGAAACTGAGCAAGTTCTTTCGGAATTGGAACTTTTGTTTCCAGAAGAAGTTTCACTTTACTACTTATTTACTAGGGAAAAAACATGATCTCTGTCCCTAAATACTGTCAGACTGTCAGTTTGGTTTAGAGCCTTTAATATGTTTTGGAATTTGGCCACCTTAAGACAAAATACATGTGATTTATGAGTTTTATTGTAGTATTTTGTATCAAAATCATGCATTTGTTTTCTGACCCTCACTCGTATCTCACAAATTACAAGGTCATCTGGCGTAAGACAGGCACCAACCCTCTAGAGGAATTCCAGTCTGCCACAAACCACACTTGCTCACTCACAGTGGGCCAGTTTAGGAATTGCAAATACTCTAACATGCATGAATTTAAAATTTGGAAAGATACCAGTGTACTGTTAGAAAATTCACCAGGACAGAAAGAAAGGGCAAATAGAAAGTGACAAAATTGGAAATTGAACCAGTGTCTTAGGAGCTGTAAGACAGCAGAGTTAACCTTTCTGTCACCATGTGACTCAATACAAAACCTATCTAAAGAGATGAACCAAGTTGTCGGGTCTTCTCTTAGATATCAGCCCTTGTGATTTTCATGCCCTGGAGCTCCAGCTTATGTGTTGACCAGTCAGTGGCCAGAACAAGTGGAATCTTAGACATATTCTAGACTATAAGTTAGCATTCAGTCTGGCTGGACCTGTTTTCTCAACCTGCTGATTCTACTTTAGATACATGAGTTGGTAGTTGACCTCAGATTTTGACACGTTGTGTAGCATTTAGGCCTCCAATTCACTGCCTTAAATGTACTTCTCCACTGTCTCCACTGATGTCCTTAAAAATGTGATTTTTTTTTTAAATAATATTTGGATGAGTTGTTTTTGTGTTGAATAAGTGAGGGGGATGTGTAAGGTCCTACATCTAATGTGGGCTCTGTTACACGTTTCTTATATCCAGCTTCATGTCAACTGTGGATTTCTTTTGAGCACACAGTGGTTTCTGATGCTCTCCCTTATGTCTCATGTACAATGGCTGGTTTGTCTCAAGTGTGTGAATATATTGATGCAAAATGATGATGGTGAGATGCACTGCCCTGTACCATTTTTAGTAGTTTCCCTGTTTTTGATGGCCATGTTCAGACTATGTCTAGAGATATCTGAAAATAATTGACAAATAAATGGTGTTCAATAAAGCAAGGACCAAGTGGGATGCTTGTGGATTGACTGGAAGAAATATTTTGTTGGCACATGATGTGTTGTACTTCTTCTGACACACCAACAAATATGTTTGCTTAGAGATCCCCCTTCCTGCTTTAGACAGGCATAGCCTACAGGTTTATGAGAATAGCAACCTCTGACCTTGCTCTATTAAGCTACCATCTAAGGCAGGAAGGCTTTTCCCGTTCTTTGAAGGAAGAAGTGGCATTAATGGGCCTTAAACAGAAAAGAAAAGCAGTACCATCCTGGCTTCCCTGCCTTTGTAGCAAGACAGGACGGACTGACCTCCAGATTTATTGATCTGATGGGGCTTTCTGAATAGGTCAGTAGGGGTACCCTCACAAAGGAGGTCGACGGCTGTGCGGCAAATGCGGAGGGAGCAAACCATGCCCCTCCGGCGCTCTTTTCAAGTGTGTGCGGGCGTGCCAGCATTATCAGGCAGGATTTTCCTAGCAGGGTGTCGTCCATTTTCTCACCGGGCTGCAGCTCTTCTGACGGGCTTGAGTTTCATCTGCTGGGCCCTTGTGTTTGAGATCCTGGGTTTCCCAGGCTGGGAACCCACTGAGCATGTTGCCATGGTCACTGGGAAGCCCCCGATGTCATGTGCCTCAAAGTGAGCCGTCCTCTCAGTAGAATTACTCACTTTTCAATAGGAAGCACAATGGCTATTATTATACTTCACTGGCCAGGCCTCTATTGAAGAAGAAAAAAAAAGAAGCCATGGGGATTTTAAAAAAAAAAAAAAGGATGGATGAATGAAAGAGAGAAGAACTACAGCACACTGCAGCTGAGGTGAACTTTAAAGATCAAAAAAAAAAAGTATTTCCTCTTGGTGGGTAGAAAGCATTTCTTTTTTAGCAATCCTAATTTTTCACACTATTACGCACATGAACACTCCATGGCTTTGTTTTATTTATTTCAAGAGCGAATGTTTTTTTGGGATTTGTAAGAGGAGTCTCTAAAGATACTTCCCAGGCAAAAGAAAAGCTGCCACATTTTTTTTTTCATTTTCTTTCTTCCTTTAGCACATCCTCTTGGCAGCACATGAAGCAAGATTCAGCCTTGAGGCACAACGAGTGCTTTGCGCGTGTGCGTGAGCTGCTGCCTTTTAATGGATGATGAAATTCAAAAATGGCTTTGATATCATCATGCACATGCTGGGGCTCAGATTTTTTGGGGGTTGGGGGAAGGGAGATAAATAGAGGCTGGAAGTGAGATGCAAGCAGACTTACTTTTGGTATTTCCAATGTGAGCTGGGGGATCAGTCACCTGTCCCCATTATTGTATTACTCAAACCTTCCCTCCCCCCAAACCATGCCACCACACTGAGAAACATCTCTCAATTTCATAAAATGCGTACTTGAAAAAGACAAGTGTTTTCCCTTGGGCTTCCCAGTTGGCAACTTTCCGCTTGCAAGATTCAAAACCATTGCAGTAAAACGTGTGCTGGTGTGTTAAAATATGCTTGTTACACAAGCGTAGGACACTCTAAGAGTTTATAAGATATACTAGTAATGATAATGATGCAACCTCAAAATTTTTTTTGCAAATAAATATATTTCCTTAAGTGAAATTCTTCTCATACTTGTCACTCTCCAACAAGCCATTGTCTCAACCTTTCAATGATGAGGTGAGTAGAAATCATAGTGTCCGACATATAAGGACCAAAAAGATCATTTGGACTGAAGCAGGGTTTGAAACAATAAAATGGAAACTTTCTTTTATTATAGACAAAGTACAAATGTCTTTTAGCCTAAAAGGGCTGGCCAGTTTGACATTGTGTGCCACATAGTATATGGCTCATTTGCTTTTTGCTTGTAGCACTTAGTATAAAACCAACTGGCACATACAATAGTGAAGACTGTGATGCTAATGATTTAAAAACTGTAAATACAACAAAAATATTGAAAGAATCATTTATTATATCTTGACATCTGTGCCTTTTTTTGTATGGCCTTTCTTGGTAAACTCCATGTAATAATATTTTATTGTAAAATTTTTACACATACTCCTGTTCTTAAAAGTGGCATCCTGGTTAAGTGCTTTTATTAGGATAATGCAGGAGCATGAGGACATGGTCTGTATGGTCCAACACCTGAACCACTAGGCCATATTGCATACTCTTGCCTCATTTGATCATTCAATGTGCCATCAGCCATGACAAGAATCTTTTCTTTGATTAGTCCAATCTGACAGTGTGAGTTCCAGTACCACCCAAAGGAGCAAAAAAAAAGGTTTTACCTTGATAAAAGTTATTCATCTCTATAATCTGGATCAAGGCTGTTGCATGGAAAATGTCAGAGGGGACATGCTAGGGGATTATGTGAAAGAGTGCTGCCAGCTAGGGAATTGAAACTTTGCTTAATTTTTGTGCCCTACATAAACATTTTCCATGCACACAACAAATCCCAAATATTCACAGCCTTTTGGAAAACAATATACTCCGTTCCACTTTATCTATATTGTGTGTTAATAGTTAAATCCATGCTGTACCCCAGTGATACTCAGGGCTTTAATATCCTTTATACTATACCTAGCACTAAACTTGCATTTTTGCTCTGTTAGAGAAATACCATAAAGTAATAAGGTGAATGTGCAAATCCCAAACAGACAATGACTGTGCACACAACTCAAATTCGGATCACAGGATCCGTGAGTCTTCAGTGCTAATCATTGTGCCTCTCTTCCACCTTACTTCAGAGTCTTATTAGCAAAATATTTTCCAGGACTAGTGATGATAAATTTTCTTTTTGATAAATATCTTTCATGTGCTCTAATGATATAATACATCATATTAATAAAATATGCACCCTACTCTCCAGTGATATAAACTGTTGTTAAAAAGAAAAAAGGGAAACAAACTCTTCCAAATCCCTCCCCCTCAATAATTTAAAATGCCTTGTTAGTAAAATCCATCCAATACCCCAATGATGTATGTTACCCATAATAGTAAAATGTGTTCTATAGCCTAATATTATGCATTAAATGAAATTCCTATATTAATAAAATTGGTCCCTTGGTCCTGGTGATAGATTATGAATAACATTCTGCTCCATAACCCAGTGGCATAAAGCAAGTGTCTTTATTAATAAAATGTGTTCTGTCCAGTGCTATGCATAAAGTGGAAATAATTGTAAACAGCTTTAAAGTATACAAGGCTTGTAAGTCACCTTGGGTTAACGTTTTAGCCATATGTACAATAAAAATAGATGAATAGAATGTGCTTTATACCCCAGTGTCTTAAAATAGTGTTACTAATATGATGTATTTGTAGGCCAAATGTGTGTTTCAAAGTAAAAATGCCTATAAACAGTTGAAATAAATAATGATCTCTTATGTTGCCTTCGATTAAGGAATAAGCCAAACATAAATGAAAATAGTCGCATCCCATATTCCAGCAGCTAAATATGTTTATTAAGTCTGTACTATTCCCCTACTAATATCCTTCATTGCCACCTTCTCTCATGATTTTCAGTGCCACCTTAGTCCTGTAAGCCATAAAGGTGAACTGGGTTCTCTTAGCATGTGTAAATCAAAAATATCTGTAAAGAGTTGTAAAGTATCCTGATCCTTTAAGTCACCTTGGACAAAAGTCTTAACCCAATTAAAAAATATTTTGTTTATTGATAAAATGTCATCAATACACCAGTGACAAAGTATCTCTATTAATACAATTGTGCTCAGTAGCCCATAAGAATGCTAAAAGCAAAAATAGCCTTAACCAATATGCATCGGTTTGAGGTGTCAGTCAAACATATAAAATAGAAGGATTCATCCCAAATTCCCAAGAGTAAACTGCCTTGTTTATAAAATCTTTAACATACCTCTACTGATGATGTCCATTACTATCTTGTCCTCCAATGATATCTGGGGCTTTATTAATTCTATAACCCACTGCTGTACTGTACTGTGTTAATAACAGATGTTCTGTAGCCCATGTGTATGGATAAAGAAAAATGAAGAGCCTGTAGTACTAAAATCTGGCTTTTAGTCCTTGGGATAAATCATAAATAAAATTTGTCCTATACCGTAAATGATCTAGAGCCCCTCTAGTTAATATTCATCTCATGTGTTTTTAATAAAAGCTATGCTATGCCCTGACTGATAACCATTACTGCCATGTTCTGCAGAGATGTACTGTGCCATAATCAGTACCCCATACTCCAATGTTGTACAGTAAGGTGTCTGTATTAATAAAATGTTTGGTGCTCAATAGTAGACATGAAGTAAAATATAGTGTTTACATTAATAAAATCTGACCCATAGCCCTAGTGATAGATTATCAAACTTCCATACTCCACCTTCTCAAGTTTTTGGAAGTCTTTTTTTTCCTTTCTCTTAAAAGTCACAGAATAAGTTTCTGTTTGATGGAAGCTGAGGCTCAGGCTTATTCAACAAGTAAATCTGTCTTGTGCAGGCATTTAAAAGCCCTGTAATTGTGTTGCAGGAGCTCAGAAGGAACAAGGAGGGCTGTGTGAATGTAAGAGGGGATTCGTCTTACGGTTTTATTTTCATGCACTGCATGAAAGGACCTCTCTGCACAAACGGGACATGAAAGAGACAGAAAACCTGGTTTTTTTTTTTTTTTTTTTTTTTTTTTTTCCAATCTTCGCAAAAAATTGTGGAAAAAAAAAGACAAAGGGGGGGGGGGGGGTTGAGAGAGTTTAAATGTGAGTGTTCAAACTGCATAATTATTGAGGCAATTTGAAGCCCCTAATTAAAGGGGGGGATCCATCCTGCCGCCTTCTTTTTCTAATCTTATCCCCCGAAGCAGACACAGGGGCTCTGCCTTTGCTTGCATCAAAGAGGTTCACTCTCCCTTTGTAATGGAATCTGCTTTTTGGAAAGGAAAGATTCTCCCTAGGCGAGCTCATGAGCGGATCTGGGCGCTGCCTGGAAAAGCGCAAGCATTCTCAGTTGGGGCCGATTATTAACTGTTTACAGGCCAGTTAGGTAAGTGGTAGTTTTACTGGGTGAGTGTCTGGCTGATGCAGAAATAGGGGAATGTAAATATTAAACTTTGTGCCGTTTTGGTATTGAAATGGATTGATGAAGTAGTCCATTTATCTACCTAGTTTCTAACTCATCTATCTGATTCAGGGTGGTATGGAGTCTTTGCCTAACCAGGCAGCACTGGACAGTGTGTCGGGCAATTTCTGGGTATACCTATAGTAGTGTCCTTAGTATAATTGGATAAGCCAGCTTCTTTGGAACCGGGAATGCTGGAAGTACTCTTTTGATCCCCTTACACCCCCGCTATAATTGGGCTCCTTTTTTGCTCTTACTTTTCTCCGGCTTCTCATCTGAGGTGTCTTGAGCCAACAAAGCCATACATGTGCAAATCATTCACCCTGGGAGTCTTTCAGCCAATAAGCAATTACACTTGAGTGACTGAAGGAATTGCTTGTTGCTGTTCTTGTTGACTAAACGAGGAAGAGGGTTTTGCCTGTGAACACTTTCACTTGCCTCAGAATGCAGATGCTGAATTCCTCCTTGTTTTCCTAGTGTGTACTAGAGTAAGCTGAAAGTCTAGGGAGCTGCCAGTTTTAGAAATGTGCGGCAAACAAGAAAGTGAGAGACTACTTGCCTTGTGTTTTTAAGAGATTTTTTTTTCTCAAAGACTCTCTAGTCTTCTCCTTTATTATGCCAGCTTTTTCTCTCTTATGCTCCTTTTTTTGCCTTTTTGTCTCGGTATCTCTTTCTTAGTTTCTATTAATTCTGTTGCCTCAATGGTATCCTAACAGTACTTCCTTGCACCCAAGGTCCACTGCTATCCTAACTGTATTTCATATAAGCACTGTCCTAGCCATAGTTTACCCCCAGTTTTAGTAAAGGTGTCCAGCTTCACACTTATCCCTCCAGCAGTTCTGATTTCATATGACATCTTTGGTATTCCAAAAGCAGTACGTAGAAAGCCTGTTCTTAACATTGTCCCCCAAATGTTTTGATTGGGCGTACCTTCCTGTAATCCTCTAGCCATTTTTACATTTATTGTACATGCAGTATTTACAAGGCCTGTAATCAGTGATGCCACCCAGTAGTGTAGGAAACAACATCTTGCATGTTACCAACACCACTTGCATGGCCTGGGCCTAATGGCATTCCTTCTTCATGTTCTGATTGGGTCAAAATATGCTGTTGCGCTGATGGTGTACACCTTTCCAGTTAAGCTCTAAGCATTACTGATTAGACTTGACATCAGTGGTATCTCAAAAGTAGTAATTGTCTGAGACTACTGCAACCCCCTAGAAGTTTTGGTTAGGTGCAGCTTTCCTGTTATTTTTCAGCTGTACCGACTGAATCCAGATTCACTTTTATTACTGTACACATGCGCTGCTTGCTAGGCCTGACTTTAGTGATAAGCCCAGCAGTACTGATTGAACTTTTGTTCATGACATTTGCCATGTTAAGGACCTAATGATATTCCCAATTAACTCTGATTGTGTTTAGCTTAACTGATATTCCTTTGTAAAATATGCACTGTCATTGGTTTTCCCATATCCAGTACCTATAAAGATGGTTTATACTGGCTTCACTGGTAATCATTTCATTCCACCCACACCCTTAAGCCTCTCTGTGGTTACTAATCATGGTCTTGCTTGTATCTGTGCTGATTGGATGAGGCATTAATAGCATTCCCGTAGCTATACTGTTAGTCCCTGGTATCCACTAATTTTCCACTACTCGTATTTTCAAGGTCTATTCTTGCCTGTATTCCACTATAACTAATAAGCACTGGACCATCTACCACTAGTATACTAGCAGTAGTACAGAATGCATCATCCATTACTGGAGTTCCAGCAGCAGCTTTTAGAATGTTCTGTCTACATGCAGTGTACAGTATATAAAGCATGGGCTTCATTGATATCCCCCAAAATTGTTAAAAAGACTCTTAAAGAATGTTTTGAAGGTATTTATATTGAAAGAGAGTTTCTGTATGTCAGTATGTGTAACTTTGATGTGTACCAGCAGGTCCTGATTTGATACAGCTTTTGAACTGTCCCTTAACTAGCTTTTTTACAACATGTCTCCATTGGTATCAACTGTGACTTTCATCACCAGTAGTGCTGGGTATGGTGTCTCCTATATCCCCACCCATACTACTTACGTGACTTTACTCCAGCAGTTCTCAAAAAGCTTGCTCTCACTAGAAATCACACGTGCAGGTCCTCCCATGCTTGGCCTTTCTAGTATACCCCTGGTGTACTTATTGGGTATTGTCTCGCTGCTTTGTGTTCATTGTTTTCAGTGTTCAGCATTTCTCTTGGAGGTTTCCAGCAGGAATAAGGTGGTGTATGGCTGATCTCAACTGAATGCACTAAATATGAGATGGCGGGTTAACTCCCATTCAGCATTTTGACGGTTACAAAGCCCAAGCTGTGGACGAGTGTGGCAGCATTACTCTGCTGTTATTGAATGCATGTTTATCACACTCTGTTTCCGGCACTTCTGCTTTAGTCATTCAGTCGGTCTTGCATTAAAAGTTGTGAATTCCTAGCAGAAACGTGGTGACCGTAGGCCCTGATCTTTAAGAATGTTGGCAAAATCAGTGGCACTTCTGCCTTAGTGCTACCTTATCCTTTGCCCTTTCACTCTGAGTGCAAGTGTGGTCACTTAACCCACCAGAGTTACTAATTAGTGTGTGAGGAATTGATGACCATATTGAAGTAATATCATAAGGAATTTTCATTTCATATGTCAAAGATTATTTTTCCCACAGACCTGGCTATGTAAGATAGAAAACTTTTTCCACTTTTGAGACGTGTTTATAGCCAGTGGCATAAACTTGAACCCTCTGCAGGATAAGTACTTATTTGTCTTCTCTGCTGTGGTATCATTTTGTTCATCCAAGCCTGTCACCACCGGTTGGAGTGTCGTTTTTCTGATTTGTGTCAGCCTTTTCTAATCTCGATAGCCCTGCAGGTGATGCCAATTTGGCCATTAGCATAAGAATCAAGTACAGGAAGAGCTCTCCATTTCCTCTTTCCAAACAAAAGGACCCCAAAGGTGGTACTGCCGGCATGCAAGTACATTTTTAATTAGACGTCTCATTTCCATTGGGCAGGCGCTCTGCACAGACTGATTAGCACTTGTTTTGGGATTTTTTTTGATTAACGGATGCAAAACAACATACAAGTGGAAGACGTGCTTCTCTTCAGAACACCCGGAAAGATAGAAAAGTCAAACATCTATTAATAACTAGGAGTAAAAATGCACACTGAAAAGCACTGCCTCTGGCTGCTTTGTCACGCCATGGAGGGACAAGTGAATAAGACACATTTTTTACATTTTTAGCTCAATTCAGGCCGCCTTTTATGGACAAGGGTAACAGTTTCCACAACAGTGATCATGTTGTTGGCCAGAGGCTAGGTTTAGTTGGCCAGCTTTGACACTGGGAGGGCAAAGCTCAATATGGTCACAAATCGCCAAGCCTATTGATTTTCTTTTAGAACATAAGAAAAACTACTTATTTCATTTAAAGCCTATAGAGCCATGTACCTTATTTGATAAGAGTTGCTAGGACTATGCACTGTAATGTTCATATAATTTTAGATTTGTTTATTTATTTGCACTGTGGCATTAGGACAATGCAGATTATTGCAGCTAAAATTTGAGTTGCTTTATTCAGTATATGGTTCCAGGATGATAGTTTATTTTATGTAAAAAAAATTAGTTGCTTTTTTTCATGCATGTCACGTGAACATCATCATTCAAAATAATCATAAACAAACATCATTGATCATCGTCTTGATTGATGCCACCATCTTAAATTACCAGTGTACATTGCTATCCCTTCCATTTTTCAAGAACACAAATATTACATATCCCTCCAGTTGGCTGAAAACCTGAATAGCACTGGTCGAGGTGGAAGTGCCTGGCCAAACTTCTAGTATAGCTTTGTGCAGCTTTCTTGTGTGTACAAAGGCACACCCATTCATGGACAAAATTCATGTAATTTTGACATAAATGCATTTGGTATAAATGATAGATACTTTATTCACATACTCCAGCAGCAGCATACTGATAAAAAACAATATTAAATTAAAGAGTGATAAAAATGCAGGTAAAACAGACAATAACTTAGTATAATGTTAATGTTTACCCCCCCCGGGTGGAATTGAAGAGTCGCATAGTGTGGGGAGGAACGATCTCCTCAGTCTGTCAGTGGAGCAGGACAGTGGCAGTGACTCCTACCATGCTCTTCCTGGGATCTTTACCACGTTTGTTTCTGCAGACTTGTCCACATCGAATATTGATATGTTAAAAATGACACAACAATGCTTTCAAGTAGCAGTAAAAACACTTATTTGGAAAATGTATGACATTAGTATTAAGGAACGAACATTAAAGAACAAATGTCCACTGACGTATGTGGAAGGTCTAAAAAAGATGGAGTTTTTCTGATTATCATTAGCCTTACCTGTAGTATGATGCTGCGCAGTTGCAAATGTTTAGTATTGTATTGTGGCAATTACTTTTAGACCTGCTAACAAGAATGGCACACTGTAAATGTACAGTAGATAAGATGCTCACCATAGAAGGTTCTGTACAAAATCCACATTTTTTTATGCTTTTGGCTCTAAAATATAATTCTAATTATTATTCTGGTTATTAGATATGATCCTGTTTAACCAATAGGATCTAACAGAAAGATTTAAAGCCCATCTCCTATAAATCGTTAGCAATGTGCATTGGTGCTAGAAATTCAAAAAGTTCACCAGTATCTGTGTCTGTTGGATATCGACTAATTCTGGTGTACTTGGTGCATTCCCATTATTTTGCAAACAATAATAGATACACTGCTGTTATTTGACAGATAAAGAAATTGTTCTGTTGTTCAATACAATGCCAAGCTGTGCCTCTAACCCATACATGACAGCTAGTTGTCCAGATCAAGGTTATTTTAGTTTTGCCTTTTTATATTAGTCTTTGTTTAGACCTTGCTTGGAAATTCAGTTTAGTTTTAGTTTTCCTTCATTGTATACTTTTTAGTTTTAATTTAGTTTTTATTTCACTAAGACATTTCTATTTTAATTTTATATATATTAGTTTCAGTTTTAGTTTTATTAATTATGGTATGGTTAAAGATCTACTATGGAGTTTAGTTTTGTGTCACAATCAGACAGAACTGTACACTTAACGGTTTGGATATAATATTAGTTTAATGTTTGTTGGAAGCTTACTACGCTACATGGTTTACTATCTGATTTTGTTTTTGTCTGATTAAAAACAAGCATAATCAAAACCAGATATGCAAACTTTTGTATAATTTTATACTTTTTAAAAATATTTTCTGTCATTTGTGCTGAGCAAATATGCGCTGACTGTTGACACTTATTATCTTTTACTTTTATTTCCTGGAATGGGCCAATCTGTAATGAAATTTAGGGTGAATTTTAAGATTTGAGGGTTTTTTACTCTAAATGTCTACAGCACACAACATATCCCACTCTAAGACAATGTGCTTATAATGAATGCCTTCAATATTGCATTCAAAAATCTCCCATACTGGGCTTTACTATTTTCTACCAGCCATATTGATCTCTGATTCTGTCTCAGGCACATACAATTTATAGACAATTTTGCCACCTGCAGGCCTGAAAGATATCAAAAATCATAAATTAGATTCTGCTGTGTTCTGACAGGTGTGATCATGAAAATCATGGAGGCTTAGGAAGAACAGGAGCTGTTAGGCTTGAATCGGTGTGCAGACCCCACCTAGCTGTATTGAGGGCAACAAAGAAAAGAAAGCATGTAGTGTCAAGGTGAGTGAGGCAGTGAGACTTGAATAGGCCATGCATTCTTCTTCTTCTTCTTCTTCTTTTGGCTGCTCCTGTTAGGGGTTGCCACAGCAGATCATCTTCTTCCATATTGTCCTGTCTTCTGCATCTTGCTCTGTTACACCCACCACCTGCATATCTCTTTCACCACATCCATAAACCTTCTCTTAGGCCTTCCTCTTTTCCTCTTCCCTGTCAGCTCTATCGTTGACATTCTTTTCCCAATATACTCAGCATCTGTCCTCTGCACATGTCCAAACCAATTCAATCTTGCCTCTCTGACTTTGTCTCTCAACCGTTCAACTTAAGCTGACCCTCTGAAGTACTCATTTTTAATCCTGTCCATCCTCGCCTCACCAAATGCAAATCTTAACATCTTTAACTCTGCCATGTCCAGCGCTGTCTCCTGCTTTCTGGTCAGTGCCACCATCTCCAACCCATATAATATAGCTGGTCTCACTACTGTCCTATAGACCTTCTGCACATCACCCTTATTCTTAAAAATCGGTACTAATACACTTCTTCTGCACTCCACAGGCATCATTTCACTTTCCAAGATTCCATTGAACAATCTGGTTAAAAACTCCACTGCCATCTCTCCTAAACACTTCCATGCTTCCACAGGTATATTATCTGAATCAACGGCTTTTCCATTCTTCATCCTTTTCATAATTGTCCTTACTTCTTCATTGCTAATCCATTGCACTTCCTGATTTACTATCTCCATTTCATATAACCTTCTCTCTCTCTCTCTCTCTCTCTCTCTCTCTCTCTCTCTCTCTCTCT